>CABIKL010000418.1:0-23120 GCA_902196195.1 Aptinothrips rufus
GGGGCAGGGGCAGGGGCAGGGGCAGGGGCAGGGGCTGGCGCAGAGGCAGGGGCAGGGGCTAGGACAGGGGCAGGGGCAGGTTCAGGGGCGGGGGCTGGGGCAGGGGCAGGGGCTGAAGGACACGCTCGGTTTGTTTTCTTCCCATGCATCCGTGTTATTTCATGCACCAATGAAAGAGAGTGGAGGGACGGCACACAGACGCAGCTAGGCGGGGTGAAGAGACTGATTTGCAACTAATCTCGTATGCGCTCTGGGAGTACATACAGCGGTGGAGTCTAGAGCGTTGTCCTGTGTTTTCAGACGAGGAAGGGAAAGGAAGCAAGGACACCGTGTCCCTTTCTTTTCTTCCCCAGAACTTCCTTTCTCTGGTCCTAAGGGGCGCCGCGGCCAGGTACGCAGGACGCTGAGTTTGTACATGTTTTTCATTCCTTTGACAGTCCACAAGGCTGCTGGGCCACTCCGGCGACAGACAGGCTGGGGGCGAGCCGAGGGGCGAGCGGCTCGGGGAGCAGGCTTTCCGTTCAGAGCGCTTCATACATTTCGACAAGGATTACTTTCAGCGAAACTTGGAATGATTTCCTCTCCTCCCGCAGAGTGGTCCCATCCTATCCCGAGGTCGGACGTGGCTGGCGGTAGGTTCGGTGGCGAGCTTGGAAGGCAGGAAACAGGGGGGACTGACTCGCCAGCGGGCCGTGCCGCGTGCCGCCTCAGCACACATTTGCTTGCCGAAACACGCCCTGAGACGGTCCGGTCTGAGGCGCGGGCAGCGAGCTGGGCAGCGAGCTGAGCAGCGAGCTGGCCGGACCAGGCGGACCTCTGGGGCACCTCTGCTTGCCTCTGCTCTGCGGCTGGGGACCTGGATCATTACTCCCGCGGCCAGCTGCATACCGAGCAGAGGGCTGCCGCTCGGCCTGCCCCGGCCATTTGATGTGTCCAGACTGAACAAGACCTCCCATCGCACCTGGAGCTCGAGGTGTCCTACGAACAGTACCGTATCTGGAATGCTTAAGGCTCTCAAGAGTATAGGATCTGCACGTGGAACTTTCGTATCAGCGGTGTTTTTAAAACGAAAATCATTCGGAAACTTACAATTTGTAAGTGCCAGTGAGTGTACATTAGGTTTACTGTCCATCTACGGCACTGCTGCCAACCTGCTTTGCAGGTACGATACTGTTCGCAAACACGTCGAGCTGCTCCGCGGATAACTCCGACCTCATGAATTGAGAAGTCTTATAATCCCACTTGAGCGGCCCTGCCCTCCCAAAGTATCGGCGTCTTCCCAATCCATGCGAGTCATATCATTCCCCATTCCCTAATGGCGGCGCGCGCTCCGCTCGGAGTGAGGGACCTGACCTAGGTCAAGGTTACTCGGCCTCAGCAGGAAGCAACGCCCCCTGCGGAGTGAGGAGGCAGGTCACGTGATGTGATCGCCCACTCCAGCAGCCTCGCCGAGCCTGCGGCGAGACCCCCCCCCCCCCCCCCCCCCCCCCCCCCCCCCCCCCCCCCCCCCCCCCGGGCTTCTGCCGCCGGCTGCCCGTCGTGGGAAGCACCGGCCATTAGGGCAAACCCAGGCATGCCTCATGACAGTGCGTGACCTCTGACCCCACGAGCCCACCACGCCACGCCACGCCACGCCACGCCACGCCATGCGCTGTGAGCCCCTCACATTACTCATGTCCTCGGACCAAACCACAACAAACACGGCGCGAGTCGAGATCTGTTTGTCAGTCCCGCGAGCATACTTGAACCTCGCGGCCGACAAAAGGGGAAATAAATGTCGATGCAGCTAGAAGTGCTGCGCCCGGCCCGGCCCGGCCCGGCCCTGCCCGGCCCGCTCCCAGGCATTGGAAGGAGTGCGCGGCGCGGAGTGGACACGTGTTAGACCTGATCGGCCCCCAACTAGTAAACACGGTCCAGGTGCTAGGAAGTGAGTGTTCGGTTGTTCTGGCGTATTGAATTCATACGTGCATTCTTTTGGAATATTCTAATACCTTCAATTTTTACACTAGGTTAGGTTAGGTCAGGTTAGGTTAGGCTAGGTTAGGTTAGGATGACGTCATGTGAGGACAGCTCACCGAGCATCTTGATGACCCTGCGCTTGGCGGCGACGTGCCTCAGCGAGGTGGTGCTGTGGCTGAGCGCATCCCGCCGCTGGTGGCGCAGTCTGGCGGCCATCAGCGTGTACAGCACGCACAGGAGGGTCATGGGCGCCACGAAGAACACCACCGTGGAGACCTCGAAGGAGTGCGCCAGGATGACCCGCACCTGCGTGCATGACACCAGCTCGGGGTCCCCGTTGTGCGCCACCACGCCGAACTGCATGGCCTGCAGCAGAGCACGTCGTCAAAGTCCAAAGGCGGGGGAGGGAAGAGAACAAACAGCAGAAACCGGAGTAAGCAGAGCAGAACCCCGCCCGCGTTGGACCTAGAGACTTATCACGGTCCCTAGAGAGCAACCAGAGTCACGAGACTCAGGCTGCGATGAGGACCGAGTAGAGAGCCTAGAAGGAGAGAGGTGACAACTGTCATGGCAGCTGCTGGCCTGGGATCCCGCACCCTCATCGCGCGCCCAGGTAGCGAGGCACCGCGCATGCGCTGTCCACAGCTGCATCCCAGCGGCTGCCAGGCTGTGCCAGGCCCACCGCCGCCATGACAGTTGTCGCCTCTCTCCTTCCAGGCTCTCTAGGATCGAGCTGTGCTACCTGCACGAAGGCGCAGCACAGCGCCACTGTCCAGACGGCGGCGATGAGTTTGAGCGCGCGCTGCGCCCGGGTGATGGTCCTGGTGACGGTGGTGAAGGGCTTGCAGATGGCCAGGTAGCGCTCCACCGTGAAGGCGGTGATGGTGAGCACGGAGGCGTTGGCCGAGCTCTCCGACGCCAGCCCCCGCAGCACGCAGAACGCCTCGCCGAACGCGTAGGGGTAGCGGATCCAGATGGAGTACACCTCCTGGGGCAGCCCGCTCACCAGCAGCAGCAGGTCACTCACCGCCAGGCTCATCTGCGGAGCAAGGTGAGTCAGGACTGGGTGAGCTGGCTCGGCTTAGACTGAGTGTCCCGAGACCTCCGAGTAGCCCCGGTGGCAGTGTGATCAGGACTCTCCCGAGGAGGGATGTTTATAGGTGAACAGGTGAACCTTTCACGAGCCTGCCGAGCAGAATCTAACGCTCCATACCAGGTAGGATGAGAACTATTATTTGCCAGAGTAATGGCCCTATTTTAGGCCACTGGCCCTAATTCGAGCCACCCACTTTAAATCAGTTGCAGGCAACTCTCGGTTCTTAACGACACGGGAATTTAATAGTTCACATTGTCAACTGTTTAATTTTTTTGTCGCATAGGACCTGAAGTAGCCTACAAGAAATTTAAAGGGGGTGGCTCGAATTAGGGCCGGTGGCCCAAAATAGGGCCATTAGTCTATGCTCACTATAGACTGGTTTAAAAATAATAAGGTTTGCGATGTTCAATGACGGGAATTGGAATCTCTAAGACCCGCGGTTGTGATCGAGGTCGTTACCAGGTAGTAGTTGGTGGGCGTGTGCATGCAGCGGCAGTGCGACACAACCACCACGGTGACGAGGTTGCCGGCCACCCCCGTCACGAAGATGACGACGTACGCCATGGTCACGGGCACCACGATGGACAAGGGGTCCCGGCGCGGCGGTAACAGGTACGTCGAGTTGACCGTACCGTCCATCTGCAACATCAGAAACTGTATTTTTCATCTCAGATAAGTGGGCTGCAGTGGGGCAGAGAGAGGGAGGGGGCATTCCGAGACCCACTCCGAGCTTGTCCGTCATGGACGATTGTAAAGTTTACGGGAGTGTGAAAAGTGTCTGGATAGCCGAGGAGCAGGATACGCAGCGTGAGAGTCAAAGCAGCGCAACGCATGTCGGTAGGATTCCACATCAGAGCCTCATCGCCTCGTCATTATAATGTTTGCCCGCTCGTTGACCCGTCCAGGACTTCCGAGTCTTAAACTCCGCGACGGAGCGGCGTCACGGTATGCACAATCTTCTGTTCTAGAGCTGAGGGGAGAGCCGCCCGGTCACGTGACCTCGACCACTCTCTAGGGGAGCACGGCAGGCGAGGAGAGGAGGTCCGTTCGCGTGCGCTCGCCCCGTTTACTCGCGTCCACGGAACCGAGTGGGACGTCGATACGGTGGGGCCCGGAAGTAGCTTTGAACGGAATGTAGAGCCGAACCACAAAGGGACTCCGTGAGGATACTTACCATCACTGCATTCGGCTGGTCTCTGGATGGGAAGTGACTGAGGGGCCACGAGTGCAAGTCGAGGGGGGGGGGAGGGGGGGTACGCGCGTCATCGCGGATTTGCAAGGGACTTTCATAGGTACCGTGACCGGTCCTACGCGGCGCAGCCCCGCCCCGCCCCGCCCCGCCCCGCCAGAGCGACGTTACTTTTAGAAGTGGTGCGGACTTGACTTCATGGTCACGCTGCCAATGGTCTGCCTCCCTCCGGCGGATACGAGCGCCTCTCGCCGCCCCCAGCCGCCCCCAGCCGCCCCCAGCCGAGCCAGCTCTGGAGCTCGGGCAGCCGCAGCGCGACAGGTGCCAAGACAAACCTCCCGGCCCGTCAGAGTTATGGGGCGGGGCGGGGCGGGGCGGAGTGGGCGGCAACAAGATGACGGGATGCACCTCACCGCAATGCTACCAACCCGGCCCGGCGCCCCTGAAATAGACTGAGGGCCTTGTTAGAGCAGAGCCAGTCAGGGCGGGGCTGCTGCTGCTGCTGCTGCTGCTGCTGCAGCTGGGGGCGGTGCTGGTGCTGGCTGGACTGGGTCTGCGTGCAAGGAAACCTGAAGATTCCGATCTCAAATCTCAACCTAAACTAAACATTCACATCTTGAAATAACATAACACCACATGCTTACTTCCTTACTAACAAATCGTTCATACACTACGAACAAATCCGAACCGTCATAACGTACTAACAAAATCGTTTGTACTACGAAGAAAGTTGTTAGTAATACTAACGATTTCGATCATAATACGAACGAATTTTGTTAGTGCGTTATGACGGTTGGGATTTGTTTGTAGTGTATGAACAAACCGCCGGATTGGTTAGTTAAGAAGTACGGGTGCACACAACCAAACGATGTGATTGGCAAAGTAGAGGAAGGTTTAGAGCGCCCCCATCCCTTCCACGCTCATACGTCGAATAAGGGCTGAGCGTTCTGATTGCAGCGTCTTCTCTCTTCGCTCCAGCCAGTGCTGTACTACTGCCTGGACACTCACAGGGCTCTCTGCTCTGCCCATAGTAACGAGACTCCGAACAAAAACAAGCGTCGATATGAAGCAATGGGGAGGACGGCCCTGATCCGCGAGTCAAACGGTTAACATTAATATCGAGTGAATGCTGACAAGGATGGAAACCTATGATGTAACTGCCTCCAGCTCAATAACCGACGTGCGAGTGCTCAATGTTGGACTCTTCCCCTTCCCTGGCAGGATGCGTGAATATCCGTTTCGCGACCAGAATCTCTTTCGTATTTTTTTTTATTTCAATTGCGAGTTTGGTACGCCTAAGTACCACATAAGCATGCAACGAAGCATTATACGATTATGTGGTCAGACACGAAGGTCAATGCATATAATAAGCGTTCCGAGAGAAATTTTATTGTGAAGACAAACTCAGGAATACGTAAATCTCTAATCAACATTCATGCGAAGTCATAGTCTCAAAACGTTATCGTATAGTCCAGTCGAATGCAAAGGAGTTATTGTCGAAAACAGAGTTCTGTTATTCGTAGATATGTTTCTTATTTACATGCCACATTAAGCCCATGTAGTTTTCTGAAGCGCCTGGTTCTCTAATTTCGCGTAGTCGCAGAAGAAACGATATCAAACTGATATCGAAACGACGTCGATTTTCTCCTTTTGATATCGTGCCTACATCGTTTCGATATCGTATACTCAACGATGTGAACTCAATTCTTCAACCCCTGCGCCGGTTCAAATAGACTCGTGAGCATCCCATTGTGATCCCATTATTTAGTTGAAAGCACGCAGCAATCAGTCTGAGGCAACAGTCCGCAGTATCTTATTTGCGTTCCTTCTTCCCACGTGAACTTCGCTTGATCTATCCCTCCACTTGACAGACTCTGCAGCACCTGTTGGTAACCTGCGTTGTTGTCAATAAATCCACTGCCATCCTCAAAGGAATATGACTCTCCACCACAGAGCACTTAAGGAAATGTATTGTCATGACCGAGAATGATGATCAGAATCCGAACAGGCAGAGATGTCGCTTACATGCGAGGCGTTCCTGGCGAAACAACATTGGACGTAGTGAGATTTTGCTGGTGATGGTGTGACGTCATGCCGCGATATCGTGACTGAAATACGGATGGTCGTTGCCTTCGTTACTTTTTGCAGCATCACCTGACAAGTGCACACATCTTCCCATGTTTTTCATCAAGTAGGCGAACTATTGGCTAGCACTCTCCCTTCTGTCCTTTGGACCCGCCCGAAGGTCTTACCTTCGCCCTTAACGCGTCTCCCTGGTCGTCATGACGTCAGAGTGGAGTGCACGGCTCGTCCACTTCAAGCCGTGGGCTGCTGGTGCACATCACGGTCCGAAAACACTGACAACAGCAACAATTACGACGACAAAAACAAAAACAACCGAGGGAACGACAAGGAGGTAAACGCGCCGCCGGCTTGGCGAAGAGGAGGTAGCCGAGCAGGCCATGGCGCGCGGGAGACTGGCTACCGGGCCGCGCCGCGGGACCGCCTTGCCGCCTCTTCCCGCCGTAGTTCTTCCCCCTCCATCAGGCTGGCCAACCCAGAGCAGCCAACATCCCAGCGCGGGGCGGGGCGGGGTGGGGTGGGGTGGGGTGGGGCGGGGCGTCGATAGGGGTAGTACACAGTTACGACGTCAGCGCCTATTGATATGCTGTCATAGTATTCATTTGATACATTGTAACGGCTCGAGTCACCTCCAACTAATAATAAGAGCAGCCTCTGCCATGAAAACCTTTGGTGATTACTGCAATAGGAACCGGTCCAGCATCAAGACGCTGTTCAAGTGACTTTACAGCACTGCTACCTCGCAGGCGACTGGAGGGAGTCAATTATGGAGAACTAGGCACAATGCAATGTTCATACCGGTGCGCCACGCCACGCCACGCCAGCGCTCGCCCAGCACTGCGCTGGATTGGCCGCCCCCTGCCTAGTTATGTGGACATCATCGATATGAACCCCTGTTCACACTCAATTACGCGTGGATTACGCTCGTCAGCACGCTGGATTCCGGACCCGGCGTCCTAGATCCATACTCCAATCCCGCACCGCAGGAGTGTACCAGAGCGACCATTCATACAGGCCATGGAATACGGAGCGTCGAGACCTTCAAGCTGTGCGGCAAGGCGCCCGTCTATCAATGTACCCATCTTTAATATGCGCGTAATTTTTCAAGGCCCGCTCAACGGTGGGGGTGAAAGTAATAGAGGGGGAAGGTAGGGGGGGGAAGGGGGCAGAGGGAGAGGACACGTGTTCTCCGCTCCGCACCAACCGCTTCCACATCCCTTGCATCTTAGATCGAGCGCAAAGTGCCGTCAACAGCACAACTAACTGTCTTGTTCGTTACCTCCCCCACCCCTCCCCTCACCTGCCGGTAGGCATCTTCACCGTTTTACAACCCCTCTCCTCGCCTCTCCTTCCCCCGCACTTCATCGCGCTCCTGATCCTGGCGCGCACTGAGTGTAGTTGCGCGAGATGATCGTGTTGTTCGCGCCATCTCACCGAGGCTATGGTCCTCGGCCAGGCCAGCTCCTCCCCCCCCCCCCCCCCCCCCCCCCCCCCCCCCCCCCCCCCCCCCCCCCACCTCCACCGCCCACGAGCCGCAGGGCGGGGCGGGGCGGGGCAAGACAGGACAGGCAGGGTCGAGTCTGGAGCCGACCAACTGAGATCGCCAGGAGGTATAATGATCACCGCGGACGCTACGCAGCTCCCGGTAACTTGACACTTTCAGCTAGAGAGACTGGAGGGCGAGAGATAGAGAGATGCCGTCAGATGTCTGCAGGTGTCGTAGTTAGTTATAGAGCAGGCTCGCGGGGTGCTGAGCAGAATAAGCTGAGCACTCCTGGTTATTCGCTGTTGTTGGGTTTAGGCGCTCCCAGGTGCTTTGGTGTGGAATGCCCGAGACAAGCACCACGAGGCGCTCACAACTTCTCGTGAATCACGAGCTTGCAAGCACACCCACTCTCGCCAGACAAGGAACGGCGAGGTGACAGAGTAGCCATGCAAGTCCTGGTCCTGGTAGGAGCCTTCTTAGCGAGTGCTGCAGCTGCAGCTGTGACATGTTTCTTTCGGAACTAGGGGGGGGGGGGGGGGGGGGGGGATCTCGCTATGATAAAGTAATTTAAAATCGGTTATCATCTTAAAAGAATACCTTAATTATTTTTTATATTTTTTTCTCACAAGAGGAAAGACCATTAAAGTCAAACAACCGACAAACTGGCAACCGGCTTCTTAGTTCGTTGGCGTACTATTAATTGACGATCCCTGCTTTTACGTAGCAAAGTAAAGTTCCAAAGCTATTTCTTTGTCGCTATTGCTAATTCCTTATCCACATGGTTAAAAAAAATTAAAGCAGGGTTAAAGCGATGTTGTGCTAGCCTCGCGGTGGGTGCCTTTTTGGACGGCCTGCTATAAGAATAGGTATAGCTATAGGCTTAGCAATATCGGCAAAGAAATAGCTATCGAACTTTACGTCTGGTTGGCCGACGTCTACCCTACCCAACTATAAAAATAAATGCCTCCGGTACTGGACGGAAATGGTGGAAACGTACCGTTGTCCATGAGAGCTGTTCTTTTGAAAACTCGCGCTCCTGGCGCTGCTTCTTGAGTTGCGAACTTTTGTTCTTCTTTTAGAAAATTCAATCGATAGAGCGCCATTTTGTATAGCGTGAAGAGAAGAGTGAAGCTTTGGTGAAGCTTCATCATTGAAATCAAAGTTTGTTGATTACGTGTTGAAGTGCTATTTAGTATTTGTCCCCTGAACTTTGTGTTACTTTTTGGAGCTCCAGAATAACTCTCAAGTCTTTCTTAACGGCTGCTCGAACAAGTTCTTCCTCGATGCTGTTTTTCGAGTAACTGCTGCTGCCTTGGGTGAGCGTCCTATCCTCTCAACTTTCAAAATTTGTGCTTTCTTCCGCATTAGTTTGAATTTTTAGTATTTATTTGGTCTTTTTTGAGTGATTAATTGTTAAATTAAGTCCACATTTTGTTACATATTTTGCAAAGATTATAGGTACTTTTCAAAAAGTTACAAATGTGTTTATTTTGCTACAGCTTTCTTTGTCAGTAGATGTTGTCCTTTGAATACAGTTAATTGTTATTATTACCATTTTTTCAGATCGCATTTTAGACATAAACCATGGGTGCATCACAGCAGTTTTCACTGCGATGGAACAATTACCTTCATCACATCACGACTGCTTTTGATTCGTTGCGGTCAGATCTTGATCTCGTAGATGTTACTCTGAGCTGCGAAGGCAAAAAGATCAAGGCTCATAAAATGCTGTTGTCTGCATGTAGTACATATTTTAAAGATTTATTTAAGGTAAATTATAGTTATTGAGGAATTGCCTTTTCTTTTTCACCATCTACACTTTTGAATCCGTTTCAATTTCTCGTGGCAATTAGAATTGAGTTATTCAAAATAAGGTTGTGCTTATTCTTGCTATTTCTTTGTTTAGGAAAATCCATGTCAGCACCCTGTGATAATATTTCGAAATGTCAACTTCTCTGATCTTGAAGCTTTGATCGACTTCATGTATCAAGGAGAAGTTAATGTTGTACAGGAGCAATTAGCTTCTTTCCTCACCACTGCAGAGCTACTTGCTGTTCAGGGATTAACTGATGGCACTGGGAGAGATTTGACTGAGGGTCTGGAAGTAAGTACAATTTTTCTAAAAAAATTTTCACAGTGTAGTTAACTCATTTTATGTATTGTGAATTTTTTTTTTTTTTTAAAGGAAGAAAATCAAGAATCAACTCCAGTTCCCGAGACAGAAGTACCAACGGACAAGAAGAGACCTAGTAGTTCTAATAATTCATTTTTTAACTCTTCGAATCAAAATCCTGTTTCACCTCCAACAAAACGCAAGAAGTGGAGTACTCCATCTGTTCCACCCAGCAGTCAAAAACCAAGAAATGAGAGCACTGAAAGCAGAAGACAAGCTCAAACTAGCTCCACCAGTGTTTCTTCAGATTCTGTAGAAATTATTCCTGTTATGTCTCATGTTAAATTAGAACTGCCTGAATTCTTAGATAATGATTCTGGTCAAGTTGGTTACAACAATACTGGCCAGGAGGAGAATCTGTCAGAATCAGAACTGTCTGGATTAGATCATAATATTCCTACTGCATCTACTAGCAGTAAAGAAGAGTCATTAGATATTTATGGAGGCAATTCAAGCGATGTGGGAGATTTAAGTGGGGAACAGATGACACCAGCTGAACTTAGTAAGTTTCTACGACAATGAAGACAGTGGTTTGAACTTGATTTAAAAAGTTTTTCATTTGACATGTTTTTGTTTTCTTTTAATCTTCAGGTCAAGTCCTTGCCAAAGCAGGTCCATCCAGTGAAGGATCTCAGGACTCCTTACAGGGTGAGTAAAAATCTTTTCTCAAAAATTCTATCAGTCAACAGGACACAGCATAAGCAGTTCTTCACTCTGAATCCCAACTGCCTGACTAAGGTTGATATTTGTAAATTTTTCACTGCCTGTTGAATCTGATTCACATGGATTCTACTACTCATATTATAAAAATTCAAACTCCAGTACAGAAATGCCAGCAGTAGCACAGTCAGTAAAGAAACTTTTTGAGGCAAAATTTCCAAATTCACATCCATAGTGATTGCACTGAACCACTGCCTTTGCTGTGTGAAAAAGCCAGACCTGTACATTGACTTTGTATTCAAAGTGTATGGTTGATTGTCTTATCGTTCATAACAATTTAGTGATTGTGTATTATTCTTGGATTAATGTTAAACTTAAAACTTTCATTTATCTTTAAAATATAAAATAAAGCATTGGTCTGGCTTTTTCAATTATTAAAATATTTTGTAGGGTAGTTGAGTGTATTCTTTAAGATCCCCCTTTGAAACCGTGGCTGCTGGTCAGAGAACCTGATTGAGATTGCTTCTAACATCATCCACTGATCAAATAATTTATCAGAGTGGTTGGTTTCATGAGCACACAACTTCTTGTAGGGCACAGTGTGAATCCTTCTCCTTTCATCTTCATTACTCTAAGCAGGTAGTTACATACAGCCAAACAATCTCTCATTTTCTTAGTGAGGATGAAAACACACCTATTACATCAGTCTGTGATTCTGCTCCCATTTTTTTTTTTAGTTTTAAGTTTACATATTTGAGGCTGTTGTATTTCAAATTCTGAACTAAGAAATAATTTTTTGTGTCCACATTGCTCAAGTTCCCTTGGTGGTGGACGTGGTGGTGATGGTGGTCATTCTTGTCTGAGAGGGTTGGATTTCAATGCACTTTATGTGCTTCTTGTGTTTGACTCTCTGCTGTTTTCGTTTCTGAGCTTCTATTCCTCCACTCTCCTGCTTTCTTCCATCACAACACAATCGTCGATAGATGTTTGATAAAGCTATTTAAAAGTATATCTTGTAAGGTTTGAATCTATTCTTATTTGAATGAAGAAGAATTAATTATGCAGCAAACAACAAGAAATGAAAACAAGTGAAGGTGAGTTTCTACCTGTTATGTGTCAGAGGTTTTATCTTTTACCTAACTTTCACATGTAGATTTCATCTCTGGTGTCTGGGTGTCACTTGACAGTGTAGGCATGGCTTCACATGCCTTGTGAGGCCGATTACCTTCAAAATTGCTTTTCATTTCGCTTGTGAAAAGCTTGATTGAATAAGAATTGTCATACATTGGCCATTGCTCATCCTCAACCTCCAATTAAACCTCCTGAATTCTTCTTAGTTTTGTGAGCATAGTTATTCAACAAATATTTACAAGAATTGTGACTACATAATAATATTAAATAAAGGATCACACAATTTTTTAGTCTTTGACTGAGGTGTCTTAAATGGAAAGAATGAACATTTTTTTATTGATGATATCATTTATGCCTCAAAAATTAAGAATGTATTCAATTGCTGCAAACATTTTGGAAATATTGGAACTTAATTTTAAATATTTTTTTACTGTTTAGTTCTAAATGGGCCTCATAAGAAACTTTCTAAATACAATAACTGCAGTCGATATATCTTACTTAGCTTTACTGATTGATTATGTTCACCACTTGTGTAGGTGGAAAGCAGCATTCTAAGGATGGCCAATGGACCGGGACACAAAGCAGTGAGTCCCCCAAGTTTGGCTTTACTTGCGAAATATGTGGAAAGTCCTTCAAACATCGCAACTCTAGATACAACCACATGCCCACACATTTTGGCACCACAAAGTGTCCAATTTGCCATGCTGTTCTTGGCCAACGGAGTAATGTGAAGCGGCACTTGAAACATGTTCATAGAATAAGTGTGGCACCAAATTAATGCAATTAGTAGTCGATAAAGCTACAGAAAAATCTATAATTTCTAAATACAGTGCTATGCCACAGTGTTTTTTTTTCTTGTTTCCCCATCCCCTATTTGCTATGTTGATTAATAGAAAGAACCAAATTATTAATACTTTCTGCCTCTTAACTTTTTCTATTTTTGAAATAGTTATTCTCATTAGAATTATTTTGTGTAATATTGTATGGTCACTGAACTGTTACCCCAGAACATGTTTTGAGAAAGCTGTCAGTGCTTTATGATTTTAAACCGTCAGAAGTATAAAAAATGTTACTAAGTGAGATTTATAGGCTTGCCTTTTCCCTTGAGGCAAATAAGATAACTGCAGCAGAAATGAATATAATATGTATTGCAGAAGACATTGCATTCTTTAACACATCATTGTCGTCTCTCCCTGCCTTACTTTTCTTTCCTTGCTTTTGACTTTTACAACTTCTTTATGCACTTGGTAATTGGTACAGGTGAACATTTTGATATTGCTTGTGGAATTGAAGAAATGTTGTATCTTCACTCTAGAATGCTGTCATTTATCTTTTTTTAACTTCAGTCCCTTCCTGTTGTAGATGGAAATTTACGCAAACAATCTCCGTATTTCAAGTCGTCAAGGAAAGGCAAACATGCCGAAGCCGAAGCAAAAGTTATTACTCTGGACAAAGGCCTATTTGCTTGCAGTCTGTGTGGAAAGCACTTCATGAGTCAGAGCGCATGTTATGGGCACATTCCTATTCATTCTGGGGGCACGATATGCAAAATTTGTTTTTGTGTTTTAAGTAGGAAGGGGAATGTGAAGAGACATATGCAGGAGATTCATGGTGTGAATACAAGTTGATTTGTGTTCCTTTCTATTTTCATTATACCATAATCTTTCAGTTCAAAATTTCACTGGAGAAAAGATTGTATCCCTTTATTATTTTCTGTCCAATCTTTAAAAATGTTAGGACTACTGTTTGTAGCATATAACTGGAACAGAAGTAAATTTGTACATTACTTTTTTTTTTTGTACATTTTGGCAGAATGCCTTGTTTCCATCTATGCTGTGCCCAATAAACTCGAAACTGATTTCCATTTATTATTATCGTTATTGCTTTTGAGTGCAACGTTTCCTCGATCCCACCACTGCACCTGTGAAATCCAGCCCTTCTCAGACTGGTAGTTCCATGGCATGTCTCTCTCGGGGTCTGGCCTTAAAGTATTCCCTCGCTTGGTTTCCTAGGTGTGCCTGAGCCTGAGGGGGTGCCTGAAGGGGAGCCCCGGCCTCGCTCTCGCTGGCGGAAAGATGACCTGACCTTGGTCCACAGCCTCGCTAAGGCAGACGGCCACGGCAAAACATGCCTCCAATGCCGGAACAAGGGTCGCGTCACGCAGCGGGGGTCATACGTCCAGACTCGGTTCAAGTGCTCTCAGTGCAATGTCACGCTGTGTCGCAAGAACTGCTTCTTCGAGTTCCACTCGGAGAGGGGCATACCATCCCTGTCTTCTTACCCCTATGTGGTCCTGGCCCGACGCTCTTAGGCCAGGTATTGCAGTGCCTAGAACTCGTTTGCTAAAGCACATATCTCCAGGGATCTCCTGCACTGAAATTCACTAGAAATGTCTGACCACTCTATGGAATGAGTTGACGAAATGGGTGAACCAATATAGTAGGGATCATTTTTGCCAACATTTAAGTGAGACACACTAATTTGCAGTATGCAAAACTTCACCACATTTCAAACTCTTCAGGGCTTGTTGGCTTTTTTCTTACATTTTGCATTTTGTGTCATCTTGAGGTTCAAATATGTACTTATATTCTGCCTCGATGTTTAAATAAGTACAGACGTAATATGGGAGGAGGGTCTCTTAGTCAAACAGGTGAAAGAATGTTTTAAATAGACACTTTAAACAAACTAACAATTCAAGTATGCATTTTTATTCCTTATATGTTAAAAATCTCATCTTGTAAATTTGTCAATAAATAGTGGTACTTTGGCCAGTTATGAATTTGTCTGCAAATTTCCATAATGAGCTGGTTATTATGTTGTGATAAAATTTTGCTGATGCTATGCTCACGTTATAGTTACACCGTGTTAATTTTACTTATATTAGTGGTATAGCAATTATTGCAAAGTTGAGGGAAATGAAATTGTTGATTTTGAATGAAGTCTTTGAAAGTCATTTTGTGAATTCCAAAGTGTTCATTTGCTTGCTGTTTATCCGCCCCCTAAAATGTGCTTGATATATGTCAATCATCTCAGTTTGATCTTCTCTTGCTCTCTTCGCAATCCATACATATTCTTTGTTCAGCTTTTTGTATTTGTTGTGTATAAAAGATACAGATTCATAGGTCATGATATAGTAGATTGAAGTTGCTCTTTTTAATAGCTTCGGTCCTCTTTTTTCCACTTGAGAATTATAATCCGACCTGGAAATTTTTATGCTTTTTGCCTGTTTGGAAGTTATCTTATGCAAGTCTTTTTCTTTTTTCCTTCGACTTTCCTTCTATTGCTTTTAAACGCCGCTGAGGTTTTGGTGTGGGGACTTTTCCTATCCTTCTGCGCCCTCTTAGATCGTGCTGTGTTCAAACTGCTCATGCCATCTGCAGAATCTTTCTGAAGTTCGAGTTCGAATTGACGAGTACGACGTGGTGGCTCGACTGCCAGGGATGAGCAACTGGCGGGTCGAGCTGAGCTCGCTCTGTCTCTGTCGCTCTCATACTGGTCCCATGGCTCTGTCTCACTCCCCCTCATACTGGCCGCGCATCGTTCTCTGTCACTCTGCCACGCCGCGTCACATCTTTCCTTGTCTCAACACGTCACTTGTTGCCTGTGCTGCTTGCCCTCCATACCCCCCCAGCTGGGGAGGGGTGGCCTACACTTTAGGGGTAGCTTCCACGTTGTGACTGCCCCTGGCGACCCAGGTGCGCGTCCGGCGTCCGTGCGCAAGAAGGTATGCATTTGCAGAGTTGAGGTAGGCAATCCGAAGGGCAGGACAGGGAGCAGATTAGGATAGGATCAGAGTGGAGCTAGACGAGTGGGTGCGAGCAGAGACCCCCCCGCCCCCAACCCCTACCAGCCTGACCGCACCACCAATCATGTTTCTGTGACGCAGCCCCGTTCACCGTCCCAAGGCGAGGTCGGCCACCGGGAGTCCAGAAGCGACGGATACTGCTCCCCCGACTGCTGCGCCGCCAGGCTGCTGGTCCCGCCACTGGCTCCGCCGCCGGCCACTCCGTCGAGTTTGTGAGCTTCGAATCAGTCGCCCGCGAGTCAGCGGCCCGCGATCCCCTGAGTCTGGACGGGGCGGGGGCGGGGGCGGGGGCGGGGGCGGCCCACGTGTGCGAGATGTGCGGCAAGCGGTACGCGCACCCCATGTCCCTAATCCAGCACCGAAAGACGCACAGCGGCTCCACCACCTGCCCCGTCTGTCTGAAAGTCCTCAACCGGACGCACGATCTGAAAATACACATGGCGCTGAAGCACGGCACGAGCACGGCGTCCTCGGCGCCCTCCGCCCCATAGCCTCCTCATTTCATTGCAATTCCGTTTTTCTGGATGTTCCTTTTTTTTTCACGAGATGCAGTCCATTTTTCGTTTGTATTTGTTCAAATTTTGTTAGTTCCATCTTGTTAGTTTCCTGCACGAGCTTGTAAGGCAATGCGAGTCGGCACACATGTTTCTAACTGTCTGAATGGATTGCTATTATCGGTTGTTATTGATGTTTGACAAGTTGGACTGAATAAATTAAATTTGATATTTTTTGGCTGTGTTATCGATGTCTATAAGTACACCATCTACAATCCATTTTTTATTTCTTCGGGTTAATTTTCTATTTTTGTGTTGAGGATATGATCAAAGAACCCTGAGTATTTCTGATCTTTACCGACACATCGTCTGTGAGGAGCAGCCCGTGGCACGAAAACTATTCGAAAGACAGCCAGAGAGAGGACCATTACTTTTTCGATTCGGAAGTGTACAATTAACTCAATGTTTTTAGGGAACGACACCTAGCATTCAACCATTCGAGTAGGGAGTTGATTCTCTCAGTTCTCCCGCCCTAGTTCAGAAGTGAGACGTGGTTTGAGGTAGTTTGAGGTCGGAGCCCCCGGAGATGGTCGTGCTACTCACAGCCATGAGAGAAGGGCGCCCTTGCCCTTCTCTCATGTCACAGCCTACCGCTATCGGGCGGGCGGGAACCGTTTCTTAGCGCTATTTGCGGCGGTCAGTGGAACTAGCGCGTAAGACGCTGCAGGGCTAGATCCACTGACCGCCGCAAACTGCGCTGAGCGACGGTTACGTACGGCCGGTAGCGGTAGCAAGCGGTAGGCTGTGCTGTGAGTATCTCCGGGGGCTGCGTTGAGGTCCCCCCTCCCCTCCCCAGCCTGTTACTAAAGCCGTGCTGTTGTCTTTCCGCAGCCCTGGCCTGGCAGCTCCCTGTCACCTCCCCGTCGCGCGCGATCTCGAGAAACATGGAGGGGCGGCGCCGGTTCCCCTGCGAGTACTGCGATAAGACGTTCGCGCACCGCATCTCTGTGGCGCTGCACATGAGCAGCCACCAGGGCAAGACGCTGTGCCCCATCTGCATGAAGGTGTTCAGCCGGTCGTACAACCTCAAGCTGCACCTCCAGACGGTGCACAGTGACATCCACAAACCCCCCGCCCCGTAGCCTCCACGGCTCATCCCATAGGGGCAGGGACACCTGTTGCCTTGAAAAACTCACGCGTTCAAACATTGAGTAAATTGTGTAAATTGTGTAAAATATTTGATTTATGGGAAGGGGCTCGAGATATCCGAGAGTTCATAGTCTTCCCTCTGTTAATCCTTATCTAGTAGCAACAATTAGACTTATCGAAATCCATTCGGTGTGCCTATCTTTAGTTTTTAATATCAATTGACTTACTTTCAGTATTAGTTTTGTCCAGACTGTTTCTTTATGTTCAATCTTGTGTACTAAATTTACTGCAGTGTATTCTCTTCTCTTGAGGCGAATAAAAGCGCATGGTCATTTTCAAATTTCGAGTTTTGTTGTTGCTTTCCACTTTGAATACCGTCATTGACACCCCAGCCGAGCGTTCCTCAGGGACACTGTCACACAGATCACAAGTAGCGGGGGGCTCTAAATTCTAAATATGGAAACCTTCGCCAAAACCGTTCCAGTCCAACCCTCTCAGGCTCCTGCGAGCGGTCTAAGGCGCTGCTCCTGCCTATTTCAGACGGTCGTGGGTTTGAATCCCGCGGGCACCCTCGCAAATTTCTGTATTCGCGTTTAGGTAGCGGTGCAGGCAGGCAGCAGCAGCAGCTCAGCTTTGTGACGTGTCGTGACTGACTGTGGTATGTCCCCTCCAGCGTTGCGGTGGGTTGCCACGGAGTTGCCGCTCGGTTCGTACTCGGCGCGCCGGGAGGGCGGCGCTCAGGGCGGCGTCGCTGTCCTGGAGGCGGAGGCGGAGGCGGCCCCCGCCCAGGGAGACCCCCAGGGGGGCGGTCCCCAGGGGGGCGGCCCCCAGGGGGGAGGCCCCTTCACATGCGGCACCTGCGGCCGCAGCTTCAGCCGCAACGACTCGCTGGCCCACCACAAGAACATTCACACCGGCCAGACCCGCTGCCCCGTGTGCCGCACCCTCTTCACCCGCAAGTACACGATGAAGTGCCACCTCTTCACCGCCCACGGCATCCGGGACTGACTCGACCTGTTAGCGCTGCTCTCAATAAACGTCAGTAGTAACCTCGTCCTGTGTCATTCAATGTCCTTCACTCCTCTTCTCGTCGTAGGGATGCATGCCGGGGTCAGAGATGAGTATGCGGCTAGCTGCTTGTGCTTATGTACTTCCGTTCTCTTGGTGGCTTTGGGGTGTGTGGACGATACAGATGTGGAGCGGGAGTTAGCTTGGAGACTCAAACCACCCACACAAGGAGGATGGTTGATGTTCCAACTTGGACTGGTCCCTGACGCCGCGCAGGAGATGGCTGTGGAGATGAGAGATGCTGTGATGAGCGGCGTGTTGTTTCAGCGGTGGGCTCCTTTCTGCCGTGGACCGAACCGGCCCCTCCCCGCCAGCCCCTGCCCCGCCTCGCCCCCCGCCAGGCCGCGCCCCGAGCCCAACCCGAGCAGGCGCCGGGCGTCGCGCCGGGCCCCTACCAGTGCGAGGAGTGCGGCAAGAGCTTCCAGATCCGCGACTCGCTGTACAAGCACCGCGGCGTGCACCGCGGCTCCACCACCTGCCCCATCTGCCGCGTGGTGCTGAACCGCCGCGGCTACCTGCGCCGCCACCTCATCCTGGTGCACGGCCAGGAGCTGGACCCCCCGCGGAGACGACGCCGCTGAGTGGGTCCTACCCTCCTTGGACACTCCTCATACTACTAGGGGCGGGGGCGGAGGAGCTGGTCGCAGGGGGGCGTACAGTACTGCAGGGCTGCGCTGTGCTCTTGGTCGCAAAAGAAACGGACCGATCTATACCCCTCGCCCGAGGGGCTCTAGTGATAACTTTCAGTTCGTGGCGGCCGGTGAGGCCGAGGGTTCGGTTCTTTTGCGGTTGATGGCGCCTCGCCTAATGCAGTCCTGTTGTCCTGTTGCCAGGTTGGCCCGCCCGGCCCGCGCGGCCCGCCCCGCCCGCCCCTCCTCCCAAGCAGCCCTGGCGGTCCGGCTCCTTTGAGTGTAGCGAGTGTGGCAAGCGGTTCCACCACTCGAGCTCCCTGTCCAAGCACAAGTCGGTCCACAGGGGCAGCACCGAGTGCCCGCTCTGCCACGTGGTCCTCAGCAGCACGACCTACCTCAAGCGACACCTCAGCGTGCTGCACAACGTGCACTCCGAGCTGGGCGGCGCCCCGGTGGAGTAGACTAGGCCAGCTCTGTATACTGTTCCCATCACGAAACCTGACCTGTATGTTTTGACTTTTTATTATAATTTGTGTAAATTTCGACCCCGATTAAAATCTTTTTAATGGAATGATAAACTAATTGTCTTCTTTTTCACTCTTGCCGTTCAATGATAACAAGCAAAGTAAATGCAACACTTTTAAGAAAAATGTAGAGTATTGTTTTTATCAGTTATCACGCTTATGAAGGATACATATGCCTGTCTGTTGGGGAAGGGGGGCAAGGGTCGGCGCGGTTGACAGCTGCTTGCAGCGCCGCCTGGCTTGAAGAGGCGACTTTGTCTGGAACTAAATTAACGGCCGCTGCCTTGTGTTGGCAGACGCGGTGTACTGGACGCTGCCCGCCCCGCCTCCTCCCCCGCCGCGCCTCGGCCGCCACCACCCCCACGCCACCACCAAGCCCTTCAGCTGCTCCATGTGCGGCAAGAGCTTCAACTACCGCGGCTCGCTGCTCAAGCACCGCAGCGTGCACCGCGGAGCCACGCGCTGCCCCATCTGCAACCTCATCTTCAACCGCAGCTCCTACATCAAGCACCACCTGCTGACCGTCCACAACCTGCCGCCCGACCAGCTGCACCTGTACTACCGGCCGGCCCGGGGCCGCGGGCCCTCCACCTACTTGTAGGCCTGCTTGCAGCCCTCTGTACCATCCAGTCAGCCCAGAGCCCAGAGGGGTCTCCAACGACCATCACTTTGCCACTCTGTCATGATGAATGAGCGTGTCATGACTCGGCGATCGTTTAGGATGAATATCGATTTCGTTTTCGTGCGTCGGCAGTAGTCTATAAGTCATGTACAGTCCATCTTGAAATACGAATAAATTTTTGAATGCAATCTTGTGTGCTTTTATTCCGGAGCTCGAAACGAACCTTATTCTTGGAACTGCCACCACCACTACGCAGCGTCGGGGAACTCCCATGTTATTTAGTCACATCTTCTAAGAACTAGCGGGCTCATGCAGTGTGAGTGAGCGGTGACTATGGCTCATCGGTTGTAAATGTCAGTCATTCTTAAGATGACCGCCAGAAAAGAACTGACGTATTATTAGAAGCCCAAAGCCGAAGGAGTGAGAACAGTTTGTCGGTGCAGCACCGAGTACTGAGTGTTAGTTGTGTGGTGTTGCAGAGCCGAGGGGGCCGAGAGGCAGGGGCCTGTACGAGTGCGTGCTGTGCGGCAAGACGTTCCAGGCGCGTCGCTCGCTGCGCCAGCACATCAGCGTCCACAAGGGCGCCACCCGCTGCCCCATCTGCTACACCGTGCTCAGCCGCCGCGCCCACCTCTTCCGACACCTGGCCAGCGTCCACGACATCCAGTCGGGGCGACGATAAATTATTTAAAAAAGAAACAGAAAAAAAACTGGTTATATGGAGGACTTTGAGATTTGAAAAAGATTGTGAGACATGTCGTGTTTCAGTGGCACAATTAATCTGAAATTGCGTCTTTTGAAAATCGCATATTTGTGCAGTATTATCATTCTACTAGAGTTACGTTTATAATAGGCTCTTTTCGTTAGTCGAGTGTTAAACTTCGGCTTTTGATGAAATTTTGATTCAGTGAGTGAGGTGCATACGAGGGCTATCTCACTTTGAATAATCACTATCCAAGCCCCCAAATGTCCAAAATGTACTTATTGCAATCATAAATTGTAATCATAAATATTCATATGTTGAATATAATCTCTGAACACACTTTTCCGAAGTGAGATGCCCATCGGGTGCATGGGCCACTTGCTCTGTCATGTACATGTGCATATTATGTGTGAAATTGTTTCAAATTCTTTTTGATGTTAGTGCAGTAGGAGTTATATGGTGTATGGTGTCCTAAATTATATATATCAAGTTCAGTCAAATTATGATTCCGTGTCTTCTTATACTTCTTGTAAACAGTCTGACAGTCGCATTCAGTTTGCATTCTATCAAAGCTGTGCTCACAAAACGCCAGTCTGCCACTGCTTGTGGTTTTCTAGGAAACCATATTTTCACCTCTTGCAGCGATGTCGGGTTGAAGGATGTATAAGCAATCACTTGCTTTTTGTGGCTTTGGAAAGGGGTTAATGACAGCACAAAGTCCATGATCAAGGCACCCTATTTTGATTAACATTAGTTTCTCTTATTCTGTTGAGTGAAATAAAGGTGAGAACACTTGAATGTATTCACCTTAGAAATGAAAATGTGAATAAAGTTCTGGCACCAAAAATACAAGATAAATCAATTTCATCCAACCTTTTGTTTCATCTCCAGGCCAGGAAAATCCTTGGAAAAGGAAATTGCTTTGAAGCTAATTTTTATCATCTTTTTCAGGCCGTGCCAAGATCTTTTTCTGCAACATCTGCGGGAAAGGATTCGCTCGCGAGGATTCGCTGTCGTCCCACCGTAACGTGCACCGCGGCAACACCAAGTGCCCCATCTGCAAGCTGGTGCTGAGTCGCTCCAACCACGTCAAGAGGCATCTGCGGATGGTGCACGGCGTCGAGAGCGGTGAACTCGCTACGGCTCCCGGTGACCCGGCGCTGGCTGTGCAGCAGAGGTTGATGAGGAGATAATGTGACAATCGTTAATTTGATGTTCCATGAGCCCTGGTATGCTTCCCAGCGAGAAAAATGACACTTCGATTTTCCGTCGATTTTGAGATCGATTCGCTATACCAATACCATTGCTCTCTGGCTAAGCAGCAAGCGCCTGCTTTGAGATGGGTAGGCCGTCCCGGCGGACACTCCGGCACTGCGGGATAGCCTACCTCCAAGGCAGTAGGACTAGACGTATGCACTCGTTTCATCAGTATGTGCTTCATTAAAGAGAACTCCTTGGGTATGAAAATACAATGTGCGTTATTAATGTGATAAATAAAAACTAAATGAAATTTATTTTCTATTGTTCGATCCATTATTCACCTTTACTCATAATCAGGGTGTTCAATAGAATCCCTAGTACTTATAGTAGCATACAAAATTGTGATCGTGAGGTGCGTATACAGTTAGGAAAGCGTAGCTCCGCTCTCCGCGAGAGCGCGAGCGTGGAGTACAGGAGGGGGTCCCCCCTCCCCTAACTCCACTCTGTGGCGGACGGATGTGAAGTAAGTTGATTGAGACATGCATTCTTTAACTTTACAGACACCATCAAAGCCATGCTTAAACTGGCTGCCACGATGCCCCACGACATCCCTCAAAAGAGTGAAAGCTTCAGTCATTCCTGGGCGAGGGAGAGCGATATTTTGGAAGTAGTCCAGGTATTGTCTTTTATTTATTCTTCACATCATGGTTTTCTCCACAGCAACCAGCAACCTTGCTCAGAAAGAAATTTCTTCTTAAATCTGTGTTTTCTGTTTCTTAGATAAAAGATGACCTGCAAGAGTTTGTCAGAAATCAATGTCAGAATGCAAATTGTCAAGTCCTGCGTTGCATTTTGGGGATCAAAAGCCAGCTAGGAAATACATTACTGAAGCTTCTTCTGGTGCTGGATGACAGCTTGCTGGAGCTGGGCAAAGTGCCCATGGTGAGGGCCCTGGACTGGTTGATACAGGCCTACATTGTGTTCAACCTTCAATATCCATTTGGGGTGGTGAAATACTCTTCACATGCTTCAAACTGCATTCATGAATGTGTTCTTATCAAAAGATGACATGACATCTTCATCAGCACAAGAATTGTTAGCAGTCAACTTAAGTTTCTCAGTGAAACTGCTATTTTGGTTCGTTAGA
>CABIKL010000419.1:0-23062 GCA_902196195.1 Aptinothrips rufus
CCCCCCCCCCCCCCCCCAAGAGCCGTACGTAATTTATGGACAACCCCTTAGCAGAGGCAGGCAGAGGGAAGTTCCTTCTGCTTATGAGAGTAAGACTTCCCGCCGCGGTTGTATGTTTAATGAAGAATGGGTATCGGGAGGTAACGCAAATACCCACGCACAACAGGAGGTGTAACCCACAGTCTTTGCAACTGGAAGCAGTGCCGTAAACCACATTTTGGGGTCTCATCCATAAATGACGTGATCCTTAAAAAGCGCGCGGTGAGTGGCGCCGAACCTTGTCGTCACTCCCATCTCTCACTCTCGAATTCATTTGAAAATTATGATCATGTTGGGGAGGAGGGGTTTAAAAATCATGGAAATAGGATCACGTGGTTCATAGACGACCCCGTGCCGTGGTGGGGACAAATGCAGCATTACGGTGGGTACATTATCAACAGGTGTTAATCATAATTAAGATGTTTCATCCATTTTTTATTACGTTTTGGTGACATTGAGGGCCTGTGCTCTCTGAGTTGTGTCATTAATCTTGCCGTTCTACGCATACACGCGCTGACCATGCCAATGCTGTGGGCGGAATGAATTCCACAGAATTCCAGATGAATTCACCAAGCACCTTTCAATATGGAACAGGGCTGCAACAGGCTGTGTCAACATGGCCGGATGGGATCTCTTGATTTGCGAGGCTGTTGCAACCACGTTAAACCCTCTGTACTGGGGGTCACTTAGTGACATGGTGTCATGAAAAACGTCGAACCAGCGCTATTTCCAAGCAGTTTATTTTGTTTTGATGAGAAATCGATGTTTTTTTCAATCGAGTATTCATTTCTCACAGAAACTCCTTGGAATTGATTTACAGCCCCATTACTTTCTCTAGTCTGCTGTGTGATAATTTTTTATTACTTTTTTAATTCAATTATTCTGTTTAGTAAAAAAAATTTCTAAAAGTATTATGCCATGTTTCCTCAATGGTTCCCGCTCGTAGATTATTTTGAAGAAATCATAACTCATTCAAAACCATATCGTAACGCTTAAGGCTCCGCCTGTCCGGAACCATACATGGGTGGGATCAAGTGTATGGCACTGCACAGCATTTCGGGAAAAGATCCTATGTAAGTTTTCAAAAGAGGCCCTACTTGCTCAAAGTTTGAATTGTGAATGTTAGGGAAGTTACGAGAAGTGTATAAAAATAATCTCAATAATAATCGTTGATATGTCAGCAAAAGCCTATATCCATTTGCCTGTGATCAATAATATATTGACTATATTTTTACTGCCAATGTTTGCCATTAAGTAAGCGCGCCTACCCGTCCACCATTCTTAGATTGACTTATTCAGATTTAAATGCAAGCATTCACTGCAAATCTAAAAAGAAAAGAAAAATACTATCTTTGCCATTTTTAATACTAAAAGATATAAATTTCATGCCTTTCTGTTTTCCAGTCCTAGTCATTAAAAGTGCTTGCAAAAATGTGTGCCATTTTACTTATATTTTTGTATTGTAACTTTTGCTTTTGCTCAGCTATGTGAAGCTACATACTGCATATTTTGTTTTAAGATTTTTTTTCCAATATTGTGAAGTACAAACTATATCTTAATATGCAACAAATACATGACTTTTCTGTCAAATATGTACAAATTTGTACCCGAATACTGTACAGTTCAGCCTATGATATTTTTTCATTATAAATAAAAAAAATAATGAGATAAAATGAACATTTTTATTGCATTGCATTTTGAAACAGGAAATTTTGTTTAGTCGGGCAAATGAACAGCCACCTCATCAGTAACTTATTTAACACATCTGATATTACAGGCTACAGGATCCTTAAACCACCTTTCACATAATCTTTCTGAATGTTGCCTTGGGTTTCGTTAGTTGTGGCAACAAGAGTTTTTAAAACAAAATTAACTTAAGGATTGAGTGACCACCAGGCATTTTTAATTGGCACAAGTTTTAGTGCACACCAAAGATTGAAGCAAATGACAAGAAATTACATTTTGTATAGAACTAGTAAGATAATTCCATCTGCATGAACTTATGAGAAATAAGAAGCTTGAATCTAAACTAATGATTTCATAAGCACCAACCCATTAAAGTTCTTCCTTTTTGGAAGACATATACATCAAAGAAAATGAGCTCTAATTGATGGCATTTACTATGTAAAGAAATACTGGTAAGTTGCCAAACAATGCTGTGCAATCCTCCAGAGTAATTAAGTATATTTATAATCTGAATTTCAAATCTTAAGCTTGTTTCACAAGTTTAGGCAAACAACCAGCAGGAGAAAATTTTAAGACACTGCACATGATTGGACATTTTCGTGCAATCCATCGCTCTGATTCACATTCAACATAAGTGAAGACAACACCATACCTTAAATACTTGGTAATCAAAATTTACTTTCACATTAACAGGTTCGCTTGTCATTTGTGTAAAATGCAATAACAGCAAACAATAGAAGTCTTGTAAATATATTAATACCCTAACATTAATACATACATACACACATAAATATAACTTACTAATGGTGGTATCACTGATCAATGTTTTTCCTTGTCTTGCTTGGGAGGAGCAGAGGCAGCTAACATTAACTCATACAACTGCGCTATCTGCTCATCTCGGAAAAGTGCTAAGGAATCTTCATTTAAATTATCTCCCAGTGATCGTCCTGATTTGGGACCTCTTAATCCTAACTGTTCTGAGAGCGTAATTGCATAGTTCTGAAATAAAGAAACAAATATGGTTAGATGTTTGTCACCTGATATGAGCTAGTTTGTATTGAAAAGAATATCGCAAAAGTTCCCCGGCATGAAAAGGTTAATACTATTCAGGTAATTTGGTGGGCAGGAAAAACAGCCAAATTTGCTGATGGGTCATTTGAAGGATAGTGAAAGATGGAGATGAAATCAATGAGAAGAAACTTAGCAATCTTTCTATTCAAAGATTGTGTAAGAATCATGTAAAATGCTTTCGTTCAATTGTTTCCCAGACTCTGAAATAAAAAACAAGCACTAGATTACTTACAGTCCATTCATTCATAAATACAAGTGCCTCAGCAGAATTGCATGTCTTATGTCTTTTGAATTCATCCCTTGTGTAGGAATTTCCAATAGCTTGTAGTTCAGCAGGTAATCCCCTATGCAGCTTCATAATGGTTTTATAAAGTCTTCGAACTCTTTGGATATGCCCTTGGGTCATTTAGTATTGATCTGAGGAACTGTCACGAACTGCAGCAACAGATTCCGCACGTGAATAAAAGAAACTTTAACAAATCGAAAGCAGGCAACAAGATCCTAACCTTATTCCTCGCTTTGTTGATTTCTTTTCTTCTGCTGTTCTTCTGCTGCGATTAGTCAGAGGATATTCGAACGATACTCGCAGTAACAGCGATCGATATCTCGATGTGAAGCTTTATGGAAATCTGTACTTTTTAGATGAATTTCAGCAACAAGATTGATGTCCAAACCCGAAGATTAGCTTTTTTATGTACTTTCGTCAAGAAAGTTGTATTTCCAACCTTTTGAACAACAACCTCTGTGATATGAGGAGGTAGCATGGTCCTCCATGCAAATAAGGAAGAAGAAGAAAAGTGCCGTGTACATATTGGAAAGTAGGAAAATGAAGTGAAGGTTGGAGTTGACAATGCGATCAATTTAACTGTTTCTAGACATTTAAAACGGTGTCGACTGTCTTTGGCATCCCTTGGAAATTGTGTCTGAAGGCAGGGTGCTCCTTTGCATGTACGGGTCGGTGTCGCTTCGAGGAGTGACCTCAATTCCGCTAGGAGCGTGATTGAGGTTGACAGCAGCAGATGACAGGACAGCTATGAAGGCCGCTGGCTCCTTGGCCGTGGCTGCGGCTGCCGCGGCCCGTGCGCGCGCTCAGTCCAACTCTGTCGCGGACGGTGTCAGAGTCAGTGAGGTCCGAGTCCGAGCCGCGGTCTCGGCTGACTCTGCGCTTCCCTCTGTCCACGTCGGGCGCTGCGCGGCGGGTCCTCAGCCGGCTGCACCATGAGTGTCGACATCCAGACCCACAGGCCTGCCGAACACGCAACCATGGAAGAGGAACAGGACGAATTCGAAGACGCTTGCGAGGAGCTTTCCCTGTCGGAACCAGAGCTTGAGAACGGCCATCTCTTTCAATCCTCGGGTCAAGACCTGGAGAGTGCCCTCATTGACGCTCACAAGTCGATAAACTTTTTCTTCAACAACCAGTTTGACGAGGCGCGCATGACATTGTGGGCTTACAAGGATTCAAGTCTGTACCACTCGCTGGGGACAGCTGTGTTTTGCTTTCTTGAGGCGATGCTGACGTTTCAGCAGAAACACATTAGAGCAGCGTCTGCAGCCCTCAAGGCGTGTGTCCATGTTTGTGAGCAGCATCGTAGAAAAAATACCATGTATGAAACAATTGGGAAAATGGTCAAACGTCCCAATTATAATCTGTACACACCCATGGAACTTCACGCTGAACTGTGCTACGCTGAAGCATTGCTGCTGAAATCAATACTGACCTTTGTCGAAGATGAAACATTGGTCACATTCATCAGAGCGGGTTTGAAGATTCGTTCGTGCTATAATTCCTACAAGGAGTGTGCAGAGATTCTCAAGAACCGAGACTGGACTGATGATCCGCACAAGGTATGTGTATCTATTATTCTCTACTTGATTTCATTTCCTGGTCTTGAAAGTGTGGTGACGATAGAAAACAGAAAGTTGGAAGTGTATATCTGTTGGCTCAGGGTAATTTTAAGGATGTCACTTGAACGAGCTGTGTTTGAAGATGATTTCCTTATCTGACTCTGAGCACAGAGCTGCTATGGAGGAGCACATTTAAGAAGTGACAGTTGAACCTCATTTAAGATAGTTTGGAGTTCCAGTGTGTGCTCCCTAAAACTATCCTCAACTTCGTTATTTTTTTAAAGATTTAGTAGAATAGACAATTGAGTAAATTGGTCTTCCCTTTTTCTTTCAAAACTCAAACAATGAAATTTTCTCTAAGGGAGCCCAGCAGCTCAGGATCAGCCAAGTAAATTTTTCTTGACACATTTGCTAAGGAGGGACAGGGATACATACATACATGCATGAGCTTGGATCATATTTTTGACATATATCTCTGGAGATTCATTCTCATCATTAACCAGCCGCTTGGAGGGGAGATGGGGAAGTCCTTAATTGCTTCAGAAATAGTCGTCTGTGTTTGAATTGCAATATTCGGCCAAATACTTCATCAACACCTTCCCTAACGACTTTACTATTGACTTGAACGCTACTCGACTGTATTATGGGATTCCGTTCGTGCCGTCCCTCCCAATGGAATAGCCCGGGCGGGATCGAGATCAGCACTCAATCTCACTCGCTCCCCAAACCGATCGCGTGTCTCTGTCTCACTCGCTCCCCAAACCGATCGCGTCGCTCTGTCTCACTCGCTCCCCAAACCGATCGCGTCGCTCTGTCTCACTCGCTCCCCAAACTGATCGCGTGTCTGTGTCTCACTCGCTCCCCAAACCGATCGCGTGTCTCTGTCTCACTCGCTCCCCAAACTGATCGCGTGTCTGTGTCTCACTCGCTCCCCAAACTGATCGCGTGTCTGTGTCTCACTCGCTCCCCAAACCGATCGCGTCGCTCTGTCTCACTCTACCTGATCGGGGCTGTCAGTTACTCCTCATCCTCATGTTTGGACCGAGTTCTCACTCTCACTCTCACTCAGGAGCTTGGCATCCCTCTGTCTCTCTCTACTGGCTCGCTCTGTGCATGTGCAGGCCTCTCGCTCTCACCTCGTCACCTGGTGTCGCCGTATCATGTCACACCTGCCTGCCATTTTTGTGGCTCAAATTTTATGAATTGGATTCATGAGGCAAGCGCGCTCCGGACTGATGAGCCCGTTGAAAAAAATACGGGGGGAGTGAGAAACGATTTGAAGTCTGCATTCGCCTGTGGAAGGAAAGTCGTGTTCCGCAGGAAAATCACATGACCTCACGGCTTTCAAGGGATTCAAGGGCGTGGTTTCGGAAACAAATGTAACGGCTCGAAATCCAAAATATCAGGATGGCGCTTACGCCCGCATTGATTGGTCTAGCGCTATAGTGACTTTACTGAGCAAGGCTTTGTGATCTTCGGAAACGTCGATAACAAATTTTTCCTGACGCCTGTTTTTTTGTGTGTGTTTTTTTTTTTCTGGCGCTGATATTGGCACTCTTGCGCCGCGGTGAAATGCCATTTTCTTCTTTCTTTCTCTCTTTTTTCCGTCTTCTTCTGTTAGTTTTGTTTCGAGTGGAACGAGCTGGCTCATGAATTGTCAACATATACGACTTGGATGGACCTCCTAGGCTGCGTTTCACCTTCTGCAGGAATGCAGTTTGTGCTATCAGATCTAGGAAGTCGCGAACGGACAGCCATTTTCGCGTCTCAAGCTTGTAGCAGTACGCACTACCGGGTTATGTACTTCTTTTTGTACATAACTCTGCAGAACTACGTACGTACTTAACGTACGTGCTTTACGCAATTCTGCACAGAAAAACCAAAACCCAGATTCTGGAGCAACCCATCCCAGATACCAAGGGTAAATTTTTTTATGGTCGATTTGAGACGTGGTCTAATACTAGTTTCGTACCTTCCTGATCATTTTGAAACTAGTCTCAAAATTGCCTCCAAAAATATTTTTGTGCACCTGGTTTCTGGTTTGCTTTGCGCCGGAATCTAGGTTTCGATTTTTCTGTGTGTATGTATACAAAAAATTTTCATAAGTACGTGCACAACTGTACGTATCGTTTGCATAATTAAACAGGTAGAGCATGCCAGTGAGCAGTAGGCAGCGGCGGTCAGTCGGAGTCGTCGCTCGGCTCGGGAGTCGGGAGCGAGACACTCTGACGGCCTTGGCTGGCCTTGGCTCGATCGTTCTCTTGTTCGCTGCGTAGCAAGTTGCGAATCAGCTTCCTAAGCGATAACTCAACAAAGGTGTGTGTAGCCAGAGATACGCAAGAATTGCCGGGGTTTATCAAGGACGAGAAGTTTGAAACATTGTTAGGTGTGTCGCAGCCGAGTTCACAACCCGCATTTTGAAAGAAGCGCAAGCGAAACAAGCTAAAAGCTAAGAAATTTGACGGAGTCATAATGTCAATTTCATCACTGACTTTTGAAAAATCGAGTGCTGTAGGGAAGACGTCTGGCCCGTCCCGCCCCGCCTCGCGTTCAGAAATTTCGGGTCCGGGTGGAGCGGGAAGCAGTTAAACCCACACCATAATCCCCCCCCCCCCCGCCCCCCTTTTCCATACCAATCTGCTCGAGACCTCCTCCCTCCCTGATCCCTCCCTCCTCCCCAACCCCCCAAAAAATCTACGATCCATCCCAGCTGTCAATACCGCACTTAAAAAGTACCATCGCACATAGCAAATCATTGACAGGAATAAGAACTGGAGTTTTACTGTGTTTTTTCCTGGCTGTGTGACGCTCCTCCGGGTCTAGATTGCGGAAGCGATAAGAAGCTAGATCATTTGGTCTTTTCCGAACGATGTTTTTCGATCACTGCCTACCTTCCACGAATTTGGAGCGCGCGTTAGTCGGAGGTGTGTTGGTCTGTTAAAGAGCTTATTGGCTTGGAGTTTAGCAGAACGTAATCCGAGATCGGCAACTCTATCGAACGAAAAGAGTAAAGTAGATTGCGCCTGTCTCCTCTTAAGGCAGTCGAGTGTTCGAACTCGCTCGAGCTGAGTGGTGCATTTTTTTCCCTTACCTTGATGTCAGGGAAGCATTCTATGACGGAGGATTGCTGACTTCTCTTCCGTGTGAGGCAGACGGCGTCTGGAATAGGAGGTGGAAGGTGGACTTTTCGTTTTATTAGTCGTTTGCCGCATCTGAAAGTGAGCGTTGGTTGGTTTGCATCAGCGGGTTCATAATGGCAAAGACATATCGATCAAGAGAATTTTCGCTTGCGTTCTCATTGCGCTTAGTTTTATTTATGTTCAATACCTTTCTGTTCTTTCTTGTATCATCATTTATTGTCTGTGTGGCCATTTTGAGAGAGAATTTTGATGTGACATCCCATTAGAGAAAGTAGACTAGACCGTCATTTGTCTGTCGGCTCTGTTTATCTATGATTCTAAGATCTCATTTCTGTTCGTGTACCTTCTCAGACTGCGGTGAAGTCCGGGGAAGTCCAGTTAGAAGCCTCAAGACGTACGCAAGTTCTCTTTGCCGCTAATAGAGTGACTAGTTAAGACTTTCCTGTTCTACGGCTAATTGACGTAAATTAACAGATTCACAAGATCGAAAAAAATCTTTTTAGTTTAAAAAAACTTGTTCGCTAACTCTTTGACTTATCTGGATTTTGTTAACGTTATAGCGAAACGTCAAATAGATTTTATCATTAGTGCGCGCTTTGATGATATGTCTAACCTATTCCTTTAAAGTTATGGTAACTTTAATAGTAATAGACACATAACTCAAACGAATTGACAGTGCTAAGAGCTCCGCATTGCTTTGAGTAACTTAAACAACCCCTTTGGCGGTGTAGGATGGACTATGGACTCATCCAGGTACGCCCTGCTCTACCGGTGCCGTGTACCGTGCCCCGTGCCGTGCCTCGCTCTGTCCGCTGCGTCAAACGGTCTATTCGAACTGTCGATGCCGATGCCCTTATGGATCCCACCAGGAAATATAATCCATGCGAGACCGGAGAGACTGAACAAAGCGGACTCGCCTCGTCGTGTACTTGATCGCGTGCGCGCGTCGTTGCCGCGTGTTTTTTCCCACGCTGAGCCATTGTATTCGCGGCTGCTCTTCATTAGCCGACACGTGACGGGGAATTAATAAACACACGTAGCCACACTGATTTGAGCATTCATTTCATTCCGTTTTCCGCATGCGGGTTGCGCCTTTGCTGCTTCCCTGCACAACAAAAAATTATTTCGCAAAATAATGACGAATTCTGTGTGAAATTTATTGTATGAAATGTCTGTTTTATACATTCTTTTTATTTCATCTTTATACGATTTTTGTCTTGTAATTTAACGAAATAGTTTGTAATTTTTTAAAATAGTAGTTGTGAGTTTTTTTTACAGTTTTCCGAACTTTAGTTTTCATTATACAAAGTAATCTTGCAATTTCACGAAATTGTCTTGTAATTTCTTAAAACGTACTTGTACGTGTATAAACACGTTCGTTTAGTATGGAAGAGAAATAATTTGTAAATTGACGGAAAAAGTTGTAAAATTTGTTTTGTAAAATTATGAACATTTTTTACAGTTTGCGTTTAATCACTGTTAGGTCACGTTTCTGGTAGATTCAAAATGGCTTTTCTTACGTGTCGTTGCTTATGGCTTTAACTGCGTCGCGTCTAAAGATTTGATGAATAGTCTGCTTGCCTGAGCCGCGTGTCAAAAGTTAACGACTATAGTCTGCTTCTCTCTGGACACACTGCAAAAAGTCTGATCTTCAAATCGAAGGAATTTGGAACGAATCAAGGATTACCCGGCGAATTAGAGGCTCTTCTCCTCCAATTGCCGTCCGCGTCATCGTTCCAATGTAGGCTTGACATGTAGAGGGAATTCTTTAACTTGACAAGGTTTCGCAAACCTTCACATTTTTGAGGGATTTGTCCGCGGAATTGAAGAAATAAGATTTGCGGGGAGCTATCGGGCGATACGAGGAGGGGGCCCCTGACGACGCGAGGATACCGCCGCAACACAGCTGTGTGCGCCGGGGTTGCCTACACTGCCCCTGCTGCGGTCTGCCGTTGCAGTGCATTGGACTTGGTACGGATGGGAGGGAAGGGGAAAAGGGGGCCGGGGATTGAGTGAGTGAGTGAATAAGTCAATGAGTGAGTTAGTGAATGAGTCAGCTAGTGGGTAGCGAGCGAGCGTCCAAAGAAGAGGTGGAGAGGAGACTTCAGGATGGTGGCATCCCTTCAAATCAACTAGAAAAGTGGAGCCAACGCTGACTTCTTCTCGAACGCTGCTTCCCGCTGGAGTGACTCGAAGAACGTGTCTGTCTGGAGGTTCGTCCCTCGGTTTGTCCAGAGAGAACAGAACCCGGTTTGTCCTCCGCAAGCGAGGATGTCGGCTGGCCCCTCGTAACTTAGTGGAACCTGCCCGTCTGCCGCTCTGCGGAGGCGCGTGCCTAGCGTGCCCTGGCCGCCGGCCGGAGCGGGGCTCAATCACAGTCCTTGCCTTCTTCCTGTATCGAAAGTTGTTGTTTGTTTGTTGCCAAAATACCGAGTAAATCCACCACCCCCCTCTCCGGGTGCGATTATAGTACTTACACTCTTATTTCCTTGTGTTCATATTACGAACAGATTTGGTCACACTATGAACAGCCCTTCATGGCTACGGACAAACGAAATGGTTCGTCTTATGACCAAATTTGTTATAATATGGTCAGTTTCGTTCGCACGTTGTGATAGTTCGGTTGAGAACGAGATTATGAGTGTGCATATGTTTGCTTGATGTGAACGCGGCTTGGTTACATTTCCGTCTTTTGACAGTCTGTCTCTCTGATATTAGTCAATTTGACTAAGTCAAAATATGACGATCGACGCTTTGTCTTGGAAATGTTCTGTTTGCGTTTTAGTCGAGGTTTGTAAACTATCGTCCATCGTGAAGCTCTGGCCTTGTCTGACAGTAATTCTTGAGTCACAAGCTGGTTGATGATTCCAATTCCCTCCTTTGAAAAAAATGAGTATTGCTCGCTTGACCTTCAGATCAGTTGTGGACGCGAGCTGACGCGACGCCTGCTTGGCTCCGAGACGCGTTAGGATTGAATATCAATAGTGTACGTATGCTCTTAATCTCAGTCAACTTGCAATATCATTACGTATGAAGAAATCTGTTCCTACATGAACGAAATTGGCCATGTTATGAACAAATTTTGTCATAATACGAACAGCTTGATTTTTTCGTGGCTATGACGGTTGAACTCTGTTCATAGTATGATCAAATCGGTTCATAATATGAACAAATTTGTTCGTAAGGAAATAAGACTGAGAAAGGGATGGGGAGTCGAAAAAGTCAAGCAAGTTTCATACACGACACGACACCCAGGGGAACTAGAATGGGGAGCGGAGAGGCCCCGCTCAGCCCTCAGCCTCCCCTGACCCAGGCAGAGCTGTAGGCACCCCAATCGACTGTCGTAGGGTCAGTGTGGGTAATAAATGCACATGGTAAAAACTGAACACCCCTCTGGAGGCGGTATTTGAACCCTTGACCTCTACGTTGCGATTTATTTCGTCTCAGGTGTTTGTCATATCATAATATGATCTCATATGAGTGGTCACGTGCAAAGTTTTGGGTTCAAATACCAGCTCCAAAGGGGCGTTCAGTTTTTACCATGTGCATTTATTACCCACACTGACACACTTGGTATGACTGTTCACGTTATGTAACTCATGCCCGACGTCCCTAGTCTATTGCAACTGATTGCCAGCTCTTGCAACGCGTCGCGCGCGCGGCATCCAATCTCAGCGAGGGGGCTGCCACTCGTTATTCTTGTGTACACCGTACTACCGGATTACCAAGTATTACCAGGTATTATCAACAAAAATCCGACGAAATGTTGCAAAAATTTGAGAAAAAATTACAAAATATCACAAAATTTGAGACTTTTGGGTGTTTTTACCTCAAAAGAAGCGGTCATCGTCCAAGTATTACCAAGTATTACCATGTATTACCGATTTCGTGTACACCGAACTACCAGAGCGGCAGCCCCCTCGAATCTCAGACTTTAGCATCCAGGCTCCGCTAGACGCTAGATCCAGACCCAGACTCCAAGAGACTCCAGCGGCGCGTGCAGCCTCGCAGGGTTGTAGAGGCCATTGACCCTTTCCTCGGTTGAGCCCCTTGGCACGACCACCTCATGACCTCCACCACCTGCCTGCCTCCCTGCCTCCCTGCCTCGGCTCGGCTCGGCTCGGCTCGGCTCGGCTCGGCTAGCAAGAGGCAGGGACAGCAGAACCTGACCAGGACAGGGGTCGTCTTCATTTGAATGTCTGGTCACACTACTTCCGTGGCCTGAGCAGGGTCAAAAAGTAAAAGCTATGTGTGCGAGTGCACTTTTAAAAACTATACTCTGCTCTTTAGAAGCCGTTCACGAATTACGTAACGCATTTGAGTGGGGAGTCTTTTAAGGTTTGTAAAGAGCTTGGGGCTTGGGGTCGTGCCCATGCTCGAGGCGGTATGATTTCGCACGATCTTTATTCCAAGTTGGAGGAAAAGTGGGCGTTACGCATTTCGATAAGGTAAAGGGGTGGAGTATGGAGGGGTCAAAAAGTCGTCAGAGTCGCGTTACCTACAACTTTGACTTGTTGCACATTTTTTATTCGGACTTAATAACATTTTTACGCGTAACTAGAATTACTGACAATGTTTTTTTACTGAACTGTAACTACAGTTTTACTAAATTGTTAATAATTCTAGTCGTGTGTTCAAACGTTACTAAGTCTGAACAAAATAGTTACTAGCCATATAAAGTCATCTTTTCGCTAGATTGTTTTCTATTAGGACTAAGTTTTTTTTGAAGTTATTCTTCAACTACTGCCAATTGACTCGATTTACTTCGTTCACTTCGTGTCAAGTATAATTACAGGTTTAAGTTTCCTCTGTTTCCACCCGGACGCAGACGTCTGTGCCAAGTGCTGCTGATTCATATGAATGAAGGTCAGCTCTGATGTAATTTTTCCATCTCTGGGTATTCTTTGTAGTGTACTCGCGCCGGTTAGTTGCATCACTCGGTAATTGCCTCTGGAAAAAGAACTTAGTCCATTCGACAAGTTTTAACGATCCCCGTGCCACCACGTGGGCTCCTCAAAGACACGACTACTGTGTAAAAATTTTAGTCGTCATTTTAACGACAATTCCGTGGCAATTTTTTTTTTCTTTTTACAAAAATTTCGCTATTGCCGCTTGATGTCAACTCAGCAAATTTGAACCTATGACTGTTCTATCGTCACATATGACGGACGTGTCCTTTAACTGACAAGAATTGGTCGTCATTTCGCTCAGTTGAAAATATCAAAGTTGTTGTCAAGTGGCAAGTGACGATAAATTTTTACAGTCTAAGGCATTTAGGCAACTCTCAATCACTTGTAACAATGATTTGTTTTACCTACCGTGAAAAGTTCGGATTCCTCCGCGCGTACGCCACTGTGCGTTTTTGCGACATTACCCGGCCGTTCTTATTTTTAATAGCTAAGTCGATTTGGCTAATGGCTGGATTGGCGGCAGGGAAGTCCACCTTTGTCATTTATCGGTTGCTGCGTCGCCTTAGGTGTTGACGTAACATGATAAACCTTCCGCTCAAGTTTTTGCGAGTTTTTGTCTCTTTGCCTTTTTTGGTACTTTCTTATCGATTGGTATTCTACTCGTGGGCGGGCCAAGGTGACAGTGATGGGCTGCGTCGTTTGCATTGTTGCTCAGGTCCTCGTTCACCCTCTCGGTACGAATCATTGTCGATGACGGCGTGGCGAGGCGTGGCGTGGCGTGGCGTGGCGTGGCGAGGCGAGGCGTGGCGTGGCGTGGCGAGGCGTGGCGTGGCGTGGCGAGGCGAGGCGTGGCGTGGCGTGGCGTCGGTGCGATGAGGAGTGCAGCGCGCCGCGAGCTGGTCTGGTCAGCCAGGTTGCCAAGCTTGGCTTGGGCCTATCTGGCCCACAGACCGGCTGTGCTCGGGCTAAGCCGAGGCCAAGCTCAAGGTCAGGACCTGGTAGGAACCCCTGCGCTGCCCCTGCGCTGCCCCTGCCCCCTCTCAGCCTCTGCAGGACCCGGCCCAAGGCCCGCCAAGGCCGGCCAGTCGGTGAGGTGGCGAGTTGTGTGTAGTATCGCCATGGCATCGCCCAGCTAGGGTGGCCGCGCGTCCCATCAGTCTGCTTCATTCCGATCAGATTCACACAAAAAAAAAACTGTAAATATTTTATTTTTATTTAAAATACATACGACATAATAAACCAACTTATGCTTACATTAAAAATCCGAGAGAAATAAAATGCTCGAAATTTTCGCACGAAAAGCCAGAAAAAAAAAGAAAAACATTAGTGTTCAGTATTTTCTTATAACTTGGCTTAGTTGTCTCGACGCCGGACGATTATTTTAGCTGTCAGAGATGCTAGAGATGCTCGGAGTTGAGAGAGTCGCTTTTAGTGTCGTCCTTCCCCCGGCCCCCTGTGGTTGTAGATATCGAACATTGATGCTGTTGCGTATCTTCTGAAACTGAGCCAAGCGCCCCGAAGCCAATGACAGGAAGGAATCCGGTCGTGACAGTTCCTTTGCGTATGGAATCTCAGCGACGTCCTTCAATCGGTAGCAATATAAGAAACCTATTCAGAAGGACAATCGAGGAAAAATTCCGCCAATTGGACTCCAATCGGCAGAATTTTCCCTCGATATTTTTTTCAAGATTGTTTTGAAAACTGATCTTCCTTGTTAGGCGTGGGCGCATAGTAGCGAGCGAAGTCATGTGACGGCAATTCTGTTCACCACGGAACGTACGACATTTGTATAATATGAAAGCGGTGATAGAATTAAGTATTTTTGAGTAAAAACCTGAATAAAACAAAAACCACGGCCTGATGCTGTAACATGGGGAGGTAAGGCAAAAGAGAACCGCGAAGGCTGTCCAAAAATGGCCTATATTCTGAGCACGTGGTTTGTGTACGTCCCCCAACTGCAACGTTGTAATATAAATTATTTTTACAATATTTAGGCACAGTAGTCCAATATTTTTGGCAGTGAATTCCCTTGCGGGGCGGCCGAGCACCATGTTGTGGCCCCTAGCTGCTGCATGACGAGGGTGGAAATGACACCTGATCCTGAGCTGGTGTGTGTGGCCTACTTTACAGGCGCCGCCGCCCTCCCAAACACGACCCCGCTCTGCCTTTGCAGCGTGTATCTTACCGGCTTAAAGTCAGAGTAATTTTCTCAAATACGCGTACTGTACCGCGTGCCGATTTTGAGCACACTGCCAAAAAAAATGCCACGCTTGAAATTCGAAGTAATTTATGCCGCAGTCGAATTCACAGCAGAATGCTGTGGTGTACGCTAAGAACACCGGTTCTAGCGGGCCTTACGAAAAAAAAAAAAGAAGGAAACACCTTACAACAAAAGGCTCCTATCTATGCTGTTGTACAAGTGACGTTTCGCTTCCTCTACAGCAAGAAGGAGAGCAAAGCCTCGAGGCACGACGTGACGGCGACGGCGGAGCTGACTCGGGTGAAGGGGACAAGGAGGGCTGGGGGGTGCGAGAGAGAAAGGCCCGCCTCGCGCCTCGCCTTGCCACAGGCCACTGCAGCCTGCAAGGCGCTTATTGTGGTGATCTCTGCACAGTGCTGTGTCATCCCTCCGCTCTCCTTCCCTCCCCTCGACCCTGCCCCGCCCGGCCCGGCCCGGCCCCGCCCCGCCCCGCCCCGCCCCGCACCCTCCCTGCACTTTCCCTCGTGACTTTAAACTTACGTTTAGACCGGCTGGCCGAGAGAACCTCCGCTGTGAGAGATTTGGTACAGCGGAAGCAAAACATTCTCAGTTACGGATCAAGGACGATCCCTGGAGGGGGGAGGGGGGGGGGGATAGCACCTATTGCCTACCTTTAGGCTGGAATTTGTGCACCTTCTTGTCTGGTATGTTTTGACCAGGAGACGTACATCGTGGAGTGTGAACTTTCGTGTGACCCAGGTGCGACCAGTGCACAGCAGTGTAGTTGCATCGTGTCTCGAATCTCGATTCAGGTTCGGTTCCCTTGGCAAACAGTACTCTCATGCCATCGACCTGGCGGGCACGGGGCGCCCCTGCCGCGGCTCCCATAGGCTAGACTACCCGGGCGGCGGGGAGGGGAAGGGAGGGGGGGGGAAGCTTGTGGGAGCCGGAAGCCCTGCGATGGGCTTCTTTCGAGCCCTCCCGTCATAGACAAGCAGTGACGCCAAACGAAGAAAGAGGGAAGACAGAAATACAGAAAAGTGAAGACACGGATCAAACGATCCCAGAAAGCAAGGGTCAAAAATATTTTGGGGGTTCATTTTGAGACCTGTACCGAAACGTGTTTCGTACCTTCCCGGCCACTTTATAGGTCTCAAAACAAAACGACATTCAAAAATATAATTTTCTGGGTTGGGCTGGCCCGGAATCTAGGTAGGTATTGCTTCTTCTGAGAATGGTTGTCATTCATGAGACAAGGTCGGGGATAGGGACATTTGGGACATTCTGAAGAGGGGACAACTTCGAATTTTCGTACATAGAAATCTATAAAATCAACGTAACTTAGCATGAATGAACACTAATTCTGTACAAAGTAGCGTAAATGAAGTCGGTGCCTGAGACATTAATATTTACTCTATGAAAGTTAATGCATGTTAGAAAATTGATGCACATTCTCAAAAATCAATGCAACATACGAGAACTCGTGTGAGTGATGAAAATAAGTCAATTTTTTGGCGCTCGCAATGGTAAAGAGTGTTTACTCCTCGGCATACTCGATGGAATGAGCCTTCTTTAATATGTCGTTTGGTGCTTGGAGATAATCTGCACGTTTATTAAACACGTTTGACCTTGATCTTTGCTCTTCCAGACCTTCAGCTCTGGGGCTTTTGGTATGTTGCCTACTGTACAGGCGGCGCGCTGCTCATCCCCCCCCCCCCCCCCCCCCCACACACACACTCTTTTCCTTTTCCTCCTACCTGAGGTTGGTAGGGGGCTGTCCATAAATTACATACGGCCCTAGGGGGAAGAGCTTGTATGCTCCTTCCTTGCAGGTTTATACCGAAAGCATGGTGAGGGTACCTTACGAGCGCGAGGGAGGGGCTCACAAAGTGGCTGATTTCGTCTAATGTAATGGACGACCCATAGAGGCACAATGCACATGTTACCGGTGAAAACCACGTCGGTGAAGACAGAACTGGGCTTGGGGGGTTGATAGAGCAAGAGGCATTATCAGCGAGCATTCTTTGCCGGCTTTGCCCCTCCCTCTTTCACTCTTAGCCGCACCCCCGGCTCTATTTTCACCACTGTGGTTTTCACTTCACTCTTGCCCCTCATCAGAAATGCACCTCATGATGCTGACTGCTGAAAAAAATTCTCCTTACTTACTTTTATTGTTTGTGATGTTGCAGCCTCACTTTGAAAGTGGAGTCCGTATGGGGATTGGTGCCTTCAACCTGATGATTTCCTTACTGCCTGCAAGGATAATAAAGCTGCTGGAGTTTATTGGATTCGGAGGAAACAAGGCTTTGGGACTGCAGGAACTCCAGCAAGGCTTTCTACTCAAGAATGGACTAAGACAGGTGAGTATCTTCACTTTTTTTTTACATTGTTGTCAATCACACATATAATATATCTGATAATCGTTTTTTTTGTTTTTTTTTAACGTTTTCTTGTGTTTTTTTTTCCCTCCAGATTTTGTCTGTTATGATGCTGTTGGCCTACAATCTACTTGTTGTGTACATCCTAAGTAATACTGATGGTGATCTGGACCTGTGTGAGAAGATACTAAAAGAGCAACTTGATCAGTACCCAAAAGGTGTATGGTTCCTGTTCTTCAAGGGGCGCCTGGAATTCATGAAAGGCAACCTGGAAGAGGCGTCTAAATGGTACATCCGATCCTGGCATTCACAGGAAAAGTGGCCACATTTTCATCATTTGTGCTTTTGGGAACTAATGTTTGTGCATTCCTTGCGCCTGGATTGGCGGAGTGCTAATAAATACGCCGAGAGCTTAGTTTCGCACTCTAGATGGTCACGGACCATATATCAGTACCAGCAGGCATCTATACTTCTCATGGCAGATGATCTCACACCTGAGGAGAAATTAAAAGTGAGCATTTGCAAGAGGATTTTTGAATGATTATGTCTGTTACAACTCAAGATATGTTTGTAATCTTTTCTTTGGCTCTTTTTCTGTCTAGATTGAGGAACTGATGAGAACCACACCTGAATATAAACAACGTATTGCCGGAAAGTCACTACCCATGGAAAAGTTTGTGATCAGGAAGACTGAACGCTACTTTGCTCAGAAAAAAATCCTTATTCTGCCTGGGTTAGAGTTAGTTTATCTATGGAACCTGTTCAAAACATTGAAAACAAAGTGGTCTCTGGCAGAAAATATTTACAAGCTTATTGACAAAACACTGCATGATTTGGACCACACCAAAAAATATAGCTCTGATTTTGATGCTGACAACAGGTAACTTTAAATTTAAAAGGATGTTATGTCATAGCACATATTTATTTATTTATTATTTATTTTTTTAATCATTTTATTCTAATGTTGTTTTTATCCTTGTTTGCAGAGCTTTACTCCTTCTGATGAAAGGCACCATTCTTCATACAATGGGAAGCCCACTCCAAGCTCAGCAGTGCCTACAAGAAGTAGTAGCTCTTGAAAAACAAATTGTTGATGATACCTACATTGTCCCCTACGCTTTGGTAGAACTTGCAATTATTGCCAAGAATCAGGGTGAAAATGAGCAATCCATCCAGCTTATAGAAAGTGCAAGGAAAAATTATACAGGTTTCTCCTTAGAAGGTCGTTTACATTTCAGAATGCATTCATTGATGCTTGAAATGGGTGCGCAAAAGAAAAACACAGATGTTGAAGATGCTTTAGGAAATGGAGATGGAGAGGAAAATGGCTGTTATGATACTCGTTTATAGAGATAAATAGCCTTTGCTGAAGTGACCTTTGAAACTAGTCCAATAATGAATAGCTTGCAGCTTGCACACTCATTGCTCAGTTTTCTTATTCACACATGTTGTACAAGCTGTATGCTTTCTGTATCATTGTTTTTGTTTTGTTTTTTACTTTTAGGTTTAAAAACATGCACATGTGTATTTACGAAATATGGTCTTGAAACGCTGTGACTGTGAATTAATTCTAGATGAAAATGACGTCATTCCTTTCTAGTTAGAAACATTTCTGAAAATGACATTCTTGCTATGGGCATTGTCCATTAAACTGTTGTAGCCAAAGAAATATCCGATAAACCTGACAAGAATACTCAGAGAGGAAAATTTTCATTTTCACTGTCATTACTATCTTTTGATGAACGTATATATGTGCTCAAATGATTTAGACCACCATTGTATGATTATTTTTTGGCGAATGTAGCAACCTTGACTTTTGGACATTTTCTAGGAACTTTACTTAAGTGAGTACATTTAGGACATAATCAAGTGCTATTGAGGTGAGGGAGGTAGTTATCACAGAATGGAAGAAAGATTTTTGAATTTCTTATGTGTAAGTCTGTTCATGAATGCAAATTAATAGATGGTGGTTGATTTGTGTTCACTATAGCAATACTGGTCTTATTTTCTCTGCCTTACTTGAATTTTCCCATTCATGACTCTCACCTATTTTCTTCATGCCAGAGATGTGAGTCATTTATATTTGATTTTTTTCTAGATTTACACACATGTGATACCAAATGACAGGGTCATGTGAAGTCACCTCTAAAACTAGTAACTGGTTGCAGAGGAATTTTGTACCTGAGGAATACAGGTGTGTTATTTATCTTACAAAGTTCTTATTTTCTCATTATGTGTGTGTGTATGATTTGCTTTTGTTTGTTTGTTTGTTTCCTTTTCTGTAGGAAACATTCAAATATCACCAACATTTGTAGCGAGGGTTGTTTCTCTGTGTGTCTTTTGAAGCAAATTCAATTACAAAATAATTTTAGACCCTTTTAGACTCTAGATTATTTGAGAAATATCTCATCCGAACTTAAAAGAGATAAAACAGATTATTTGAAAAATTGGTGGATTTGAAGAAGTGCACGGCTAGCATAGCCTTTGGGCTGTCCTTCGTTAACAGCAGTTGCCTTTTGGTATATAGTATTTAATGTTAATGCTTCTATTGACTTATTACTTAACCTCCATTAGGAAATTTTGAGCAACATCTTTTTTCTTTGGTGATGGTTATTTAACAAATATCCGTAGATCGATTCTATCAAGTTCCTAATGCTCAGGATCCAGTCAACTGCATTCTTTTATAAAGTTGGCAAGTAAATTATTCGGCTCAAACGTTTCGGTCTAACTCTTACTTATCTATCAATTTCATTCCTTTCTATGCCTTATGTAAAGATACATCTGTTGGACAGTTCATCTTCTCTTAGTATTGCTGAGCTGCCTCAAACTTAAATCATTCCAAATCTGTAAAACGTTTATTGAATTTGAAACATATAATTTTTGCAATATTTGTATTTAATTTTTCTCTGCATTTAGTTTTAAGCTTGCAGAACTGTTGTAATTTTAAGGTAATTTGCTATTCTATACTTTGTTGCATTGTATACTTGTTGCTTAGTCAGTAATTACCTGCATACTTATTTTTGAAGTGTGAAAGTTCAGACAGCAACAGGGTTTGTAAGATCCGTGAATGTTTTTCTGAAAACAGAATTTTTGACATAAAGCCAATCTAATTTTTTATTCTGGCTCAGGGTGGAGCAATCTTTACAATTAGTACAGTACATCATTTTCAAGGAGAAGTAGCTGTACCTTCGCAGTTCTCAGTTAGTCGCATCGTTAAATTTTGTAGGAAAAGGATTCGTAAAGATGACTTGTTTCTGTGATGTAACATCTCTTTGATTGATAATTGTTTTCAGGTACAGTTGCTTTCATGCAACTGTATCTAGTTGGTGATAAACTATTGCATCTCATTGTATCACTAGTTTTTCTTCTTTATTTACTATTTGTGTTCTTGTTTGGTCATAGTTTTGGAATTACTTTATACAATTTACCTAACTGAGTACAATGTAGTAACAACTTGGAAAAATTGCAGTATTTTCCAGAAACTTTTTGGAGCCATTGTTCTTTGCGATAATACTTTACCAAGTCTGAGTGGTGCTTAGGTAGTGTGTAAATACATATGTATACAGGATGTCTTCAACGGCATAAATGATACCTCATAGATTATTTTATTAACTGTTGAAATCACTTATTTAGACTAAAATAACTTTCGTAGGCTCTTGTCTTCCTTCGGACTCACTTCAAAAGTTCTTTGTCTGAGCATTTTATTTTCCGCGTTGTTATACAGTTGCTGCAGATGGCATAAACACTTTTGCAGCTCTTTACTGCAGTTCATATTGTTCCTTTTCTTGTTATTGCTTAAGTTTTTCAATACGGGATGCCCTATAGGATGCCCTGATCAGATCAGGATGGAATCCAAAGTTTCCACTTGACAGTATTCATATTATGGTAATTTCTGCCTGGCTTAGCATTGTGCAAGCCTCATTGAGGGAATTGATTGCTAGGCTATTTCTTTGTTGCATACAGAGAAGAAACTTTTTTTCTGTGCCACTGTAGATGATAAGCTTTTCATGTGATTTAGCAAATTTTTATTATTTCATGGTTACATCATGGTCTTATTGAAATAAAAGACATGGCAGCACTAAATTCAAGCCTGTTTTTTTTTTCTGTGCTCCAATGTTTGTATTCATTGTCCTCCAAGAAGATCTGATGGAGGCTTGAGGAGAGAAGCGAGGTCAAATTTGTCCAGCAGTTCATTTATCAAAGGGGGTATCTTTGTCTGAAGGAGTTGCCTCAAGTTAGCTGCCGTCATTTTTGCAACTAGATTACTGATGGCAGATGCAAGCCACCCAACTACACCATCCTCCACTTTGACCTTAATGATCCTGTGAAAGATTGTGAGTTAATTATCTGTCAGATTGTCAAAATTAAGTTAGTGATTAGTTCATCTTTCACTACTTACCCCAAATCGTAAATCTTAAAATCAGCCATGCCAAGTTTCAGTGTCTGTGTATTCAGATCAACCAGCAGGGTTGCCTTTGTTCCTGATACTGAAACCTTAATCTTACCGCTTTGCTCCACTACACCTGCTCTTGCACCAAAATGGTAAGATGCCTGGAATCAGATAGTTTCTTCTAAAATATGTTAAGTTATTGGAACTGAATCGCGTGCTACAGTCTGCCGAACATTTTTCTACCGGAAACTTAGGTTTTAAGTAAGTTTTTAAAGGTAGTATCGTAATTGTTACTCACTTCAAGATTCGGAATCTCTACTCCTGTCTGGATGACAAATTGATCGTCTGTGGTGACGTACATCAAGCGAGAATCTCCATACCTTTTTAACACCGTAAAATTGCGAAGGGATCCCTCAGTGAGACTTATTGACCCAGTGAGGGTTAAAATCCAGAGAGGCTGTAAAATAAACGAAACTCATTCCCTTACCACGAACAGGAGGAGCTCAAAATTAGCAGCAACCATGGGAAAATCACAAGCTCTAGGGGAGGGACTTCCCTTCGAATCCATGAACGTTTTGAAGTTGAGAAGGCGCTGTCATATTTCGATACTCACGACTGTGAAGTCCTGCTGCACGTCAGGGAGGTTTAGTGCAGTCAGGTCCTGCTGCATTGCGAACCTCTCGAGCCCGGCCAACGCATCGTCCGTCAAGTTTGCGACTTCAGCTTGAATGACGTCATCGCCACTGTAGAGACAGAGAAACATGGTGGCAAGAGTTTGTTAAACGCCGACAGGATTATTTTAAAGGTTCATATTACGTAAAGAAGGGGTTCGGCCAAAGCGTGACGGTCCATTACATGGGGGTCGGTAAAATCCTTTAACATGGGAAGGGGAGGGTGTCAGAAATGGCCAACAATACCGCTACGTGTAGTACGTGGATCCGGAGGGATTACTGGGGCCAGATACATTTCGTCTTTCTGTTCCGATTCCAATGCAGCAGCGGTTCATCCTTGACAGTAGTTAGCTAGAATCCCGGGAGTGTGCTGGAGCTTAGGAATTAGGCAGCCCGCGTCTCGGTAGCGTATCATTTGCGCCGAACCTACCTGCTCAGATCACGGATTAGGATTAGAGAGGGGCTGGCCCGTCTCCACATTTATCATTTGCGCCGCGCGTCAGAGTGGTTGCCTATCCGGTCGATTGCAGACGCTACGAGACGAAAGCTTCAAACAGAACGAAATATGCGATTGAGGACAACACGAGCGCACTGTAAAAAGAAGTCGTAAATACGTAAACATTTTAGAAAAAAATAATTTCCTACAGTTTTGTCGTAACTTTACAAGTCTAAGTTGTGGCATTTGGACAAGCTATTCATGCTCTCCAAACTCAGAAGTACTTAACAATA
>CABIKL010000420.1:0-23062 GCA_902196195.1 Aptinothrips rufus
CCCCCCCCCCCCCCCCCCTTTACGTGGATCACGTAATTGTTGAATGATCCCTAGGATAGCAGGAAATTATGATAATTCTGTCATGAGGATGTCTTTTAGCCAACTATACCTATGTACATTGCTCACTCATGATACACTTTACCTTAACTGAAGAGCTTTAAGTTTAATGTTATTGCATAGCATCTTGTTACAATGCATCGTGGTATTGAATAAAAATGTTTGGTCTCCTCAACTTTGTTTTTTACTCAGCCAGAAGAACAGCAAGGAACTATAAGGAAGATTAACCAAAGATGTTTCACAATGTTTTGACAGACGATCCTTATTATAACAAAAACAAATCATTGAACAGTTGAAATTTACGTGAACCTTGTCTATGAGGATTGACAAAATGAAATAAAGTTAAAAGAATGAATACATGGAAAACACAAATGTGAATGGATGTGGGATACATTAACTAGCTCTCTTTCAGATGTCAGTGATAACAGAATGTACTGTATCTCACATGCAGAGAGTTTCAGTTCATTTAAGATCATACACATGCGTAACAACTATGCACTTACCACAATCAGAGAAATGTATGAGCTTCAAAATAATAAATCCTGAAAAATATAGTATATTGTTATTCCTGTTACAAAAAAAAGAAGAATACTTAGGAGAAAAGATCTTAATGAAGCCAAGTTCTCACCTTTTATTGTTTCCACTTAATCCATTTTCGATCGATCCAAATCAACTTCATCATCATGATCTCCTTCATCTTGAGAGTCATCATCATCATTTGAACTGCTCGAGCTGCTACTAGAACTACTTGAGCTACTGCTACTACTTCCATCTTTATCTGATTTACTTGAGCTGCTTGAATCGGAGCTATCTTCATTTGCATCAAATCCATTGGAGAGATCTGATTCTGATTCTTTCGTTTTGCATTCCTGAATAACATTGCTCTGTTGGGCGAGTTTGGGGCAAAGTTTATAATGTTTGGTCAAGCTAATGTAGGATGAGAATGTGGCATTGTTACAACGTTGACATGAATATTGATTACTATCTTCCATGTTCTTGTCAGATGCTCCTTTACTCATAGCTTGTTCACATTTAGTTTTCATGTGAATGTGAAGCTCTTCCTCCACTGGGAACACCATGGAACAGGCAGGACACACATATAACTGCATATCATCAGTTATATCCTCCGAATCAACTGATGATGGGCTTCCTTTTTCTTGATATTCTTGCTTCACAACCTTCTTAACAGAACTGTGAACCATTCCTTGGGGTAAATGAGTAACACTGTGCTCTTCTAAATCTTCTTCAGTAGAAAAAGCTTTAAAACATTTTGAACAAGTGTGCAAAGAGGCAGACACTCCCAGGTCTCCTTCTAGCCCAAGATGAATGGTGTTATGCAATTCAAGTTTTGACCTTGCATTATGATAACGCCCACAAATACGACAAGTAAAATTTTTTCCTTCGCCTTCCCATGTGTCAGGGTGCATTTCATGCAGATGGGTCTTCAAAGATGAATAATCAGTGCATATCTCAAGACAAACACCGCAGGTTGTTGCAGCTGCCTCTCGGTGCGTACGGATAAGATGTTGCCACTGTTGTCTCAATGAAGGCCAAACCTTGTTGCATAATTGGCAATGAATGGGTCCTTCATTCTCACCATACACTTTCCTCTGTGTCCGGTTTGGTCGGGAAGATGAGCTGCTTGAACCAATGTCCTTGCCCCCATCACTTCCTCCTTCTAGGAAATGTCCATTAAACCCAGCCATTTCAGCAAGTTTTGCAACTTTTTTTGCACCTTCTTTGAAATCCATCTTTCCCGTTTCCAATGTCTGTTGCAAAATTGACGCATTTTCTCTCTTACATAGATTTAGATGGTTAGAAAAGATCAACTTATTAGAAAATTTCTTATCACAATATGAACACTGCATAGGACGAGAATCTGAGCGGTGGCGCTGTTTTTGGTGTTGCATGAGAAGTGATGGCATTCGGAATGTTTCTTTACAAATATTACACTTGTAAGATCTCCGTGGTCTACCTTCAGTAGTGGGATACAGCTGCTCTTTAGGAAGTGTCCCAGCTAGAGCCGAGTCTGATGATATATCATCAGAATGTAGTACATCTCTATGTCTCTTTTCCATATGTTGATTTAGTTCAACAGTATTCAAGAACTTTTTATCACAAAATTTACATTGACATGGTCCTGAAACAATACCATTCACGGTACATTCACTCATCTCGCTCTCCGCTTTTGAATTTTCCCCAACAGATTTTATTTCAGAGAGAGACCCTTGTGACTCATCCCCATCACCACCATCATCATCATCGTCATCATCTTCATCATCTTCATCTTCAGCTGGTCCCTCAACGTCAGCATCACTTTCAGCCTCATCATCATCATCTTCTTCCCCTTCGTCATCCTCATCCTCCTCCTCATCATCATCATCTGCATCATCTTCTAAATGGTTTTTATCTTGGCTCTTTTCAGTCTCATCATCTGAGGAGCTACTAACTTCTGATGCTTCCTCTTCATCCTTAGAGTGTTTGTCTTCAATATGTTTCTTTAATTCTTCCTGATTATGGAAGAATCCTAAGCATGTTGTGCATAATCTGTTGGCCCCATCATGAGAGTTTCTGACATGTTCAATAAAACGGCGCCGAGAAGCGCAGGTTTTGGCGCACACTTTGCATGTATTGGCTCGGCCAACAACCACAGGATGTTCTGCATTAACATGAGCTTGCAAATCATCAATGTTAGGATAAGATGCCAAACAAATGGTGCACAGTGTGCGGGAGCCAATTTTGTGTTGTAGCATCTGTAAAAGAATTAACAGAACATAGATGCAAAAGCAACAGAAATGTCTAGGATGTAAAGAAGATTAAGCGGTCTTCCAATATAATTCAAAAATACAGAAATAAGTTACACTAACCAAGTGTTTTCTTAAGCGATCCTTGTTGGGGCATAATTCTCCACATTTGTGACAAGTAGGAGGTATTCGGGTTTGATGCTCCTTTTCATGCTTCTCACGGTCAGCAGAGCATCTCAGAGCCATACCACAACCTTCAATTGAACAAGTGAGCTCCTGAGCTCCTGAAAACAAAAAAGAAATCCAAAAAAAATGAGGAAAAAAGAGTCATATTGAAAATGACAAAATGCCTTGGAAAGGTGGAAAATCAACGATACTTAAATGATTTCAAACAAACCTTTATGAGAAACCTTGATGTGTTCTATAAGGGCTGTTTTGCTCGGAAGGGCACTGGCACACAGCTCACAACTGTATGAAGGGTGAATTTTCTGTTCGTGCGACCTCAGAAGGGAGAGCCTGGGGAATATTTTAGAACAGTGCTGACATGCAAACGGTCCTTGAGGTTTGCCTTCCCAAAGAGAGTCAGGAAATATTTGAGGTTGAGTTAATCTACAACTTTTTAAATGGCGCAACATCCTATAACGGTTACAGAATACTTTGGAACACTTGGGGCAGGCTTGTGGTCCCAAAACTCGCTCAGTCTGTAAATTGAGAAGAAGATATAAATCAAAAAGACATACCATAAGAAAATTTCAATATATTTGAGTAAGGAGAAATTTTATTCTACCTTTGTTTTTTCGGGGTTGGTTATTGCTTTTGGAGTGGAGTTCACAGAATTCCCGATAGAAGCCCCAGGGCGGTGTAATTTAAGCACATGACTACGCAAGTGTGACTTTGAAGCCGAAACTTTTCCACAATGTGTACAGGTGACTGATGGATGTCCTCGATGCATTCTATTTACATGTTTCCACAAGTGGGATGTACGACCATAAAATTTGTCACATAAATCACATGTTAGCATCCCATGGTCAGCTCGACGGTGCTGGATTAGTTCCTCTCGAGTCAAGAAGAATCGATTAGGACATCCATCACAATGATGTAACTCAGATTTGACTTTGTTAGTTTTGTCTACTGTTTCACTTTTGACTGTTGTAAATCGCTTATCTAAACTTGATTTGCTACTGGGGACATCATCTTCAGCAGCTACTTCAATATCCTCTTCACCAGGAAGAGAAAAGTGTATTCTGCGATGACGAGACATTTTGGACCTGTTTGAATAAGGCCGACCACAAATGTCGCAGCAGTAATCGCCACCAGTCAGAGGGTAATGGCATGATTTAACATGTTCTTTAAGCTGTGGTAGATCTGGAAGAACTTTGAGGCATACACCACAAGTGTAAGGTACAACTTCAGCATGAACTCCCATCATGTGCTTCCAGTAATCTACACGAGAATTCCACAACTTTCCACAAATCTAAATGAAGAGGGAATATATTAAAAATGAGGATAAAAATTAGAATATTCACATTCATGAGACAAAACGACACGAACCTCACAGGTGTTAGGTGTAGATCCTTGAACTTTATGATGATTAACATGTTCCTGATTCAGTTCTGCAGAAGAAAAGACCTTACCACAAGCACTTCGACAGCAAGTAACACTAGGGTCACCTCGATGCTCCTCATAAACATGTTTCCATCTGTCTGATTTACTTTGATGGGAAACTCCACATAATTCACAGCGGAAAAACAGATGATACGTTCCAACTCCAGTAGTGGCATGAACCTAAAACAAAGTTCAATGAGCAAAGCAATACCTAATTAACAATAAATAAAAAAAATGAAAATAACAACACTTACTAAAGCATCCTGACGGTGAGCATTTTGTTTATGCTTCACCATTTTTTCTTCATTAGGAAAGATTTTTAGGCAAATCTGACAGGCAAAAGGTGAGTTGGCAGCAACTGCTGCTGCAGCAGCGGTAGCAGTGTTAGCTGGCACACTGACTATGGTACTAACAGGAGTTTCATGACCATCCTGCTCATCATTTTCATTCTCTGCTTCCCTATCTGCCTGGTACAAATCTGAATTAAGGATTATGAGATCCTCTGGCTTTGATGACCCAATGTCATGGATGAGCACATGGACTAGCAGCTTCTTCCGTGAGTCATGCTGTCTCATACATATAGAACAGCTGGAAAAAGAGAACACGAAAAACATCCATTGTGAAAATGTTAGAAACTGCATTTTACTTATAATGAAAGGAATAAAAACATTCATACCTGTATCTGCGTTTGTCAATGAGCAACTGACTGGTGGAATGACAAGTCTGCAAGTGTGACGTCAGACTTGGCAGGTCCCCACACACTTTCAGACAAAGTCCGCATGCGTTTGCTGCTGCCTCCTTGTGAGTGTAGAGCATATGTAACCACAGACTAGACCGATCAGTAAACTCACGAATACAGGCCTCGCAACAGAAAACCTGTTGAAAGGAATAATTAATACATTTTTATCCAAACATATCATGACTTTCATGGAACTATGCATTCACTGGAGAGTGAAAAGACTACTCACAGTTTCAGATTCCAACATGCTTTCAGCAAGCATATGATTATCCTGATCATCCTCATCAATCAAAGCATTAGAATCAAGCTTAATGTCAACTTCAACCTTAATATCCTGTTGATCTAAGTTTTCAGATGAGTGACCCAGTTTTTGTTGCTCCATTAACTGTGCTGGATCTATGCCATGTTGGTTCTGAAGATGTCGATGTAGAGAGCTCCTACAAGAATATAAATGTAGGGAACATTCAAAAACTGTAATATGTCTAATCTTTAAAATGATTAGAGAAAAGAAACAGCAGCCAACCTGAGAGTGAAAGTTTTCTCGCACAAAAGACAAGTGGGAGTTGGAGAATTAATCATGGAGAAGGCCTGTGCTTGGGCAATTGCCTGAGTTTCGGCTTCATGCTCTTCTTCATGTTTTTTAGTGTGCTCCATTAACTGAGCAAGATCAGGGAATGTTTCTGGGCAAAGAACACACTGAAGAGGCTCACTGTCGCCTTCCTCTGAAAACAAAGAAGAGGATGATTCAAGATGCAGTTTAAAAATAAAATAAAAAGTCATCAAATATGATTTGTTGAGGCTTCTACGTGGGTACTTTTATCAGCTACACTTGAATGAAAGATGCAGAGGGCTAGGAAGAAAGACTCATTGCAACATTGCACTTGCAACATTACCATAAAACTCATTTTCACAATGAGTGAGAAAATCAAGTAGTGCAACCAATAATTTCAAGTCAAAGGTTGGAGGAACCATTTCAGAACTGTTTCATCGTGATTTGAACAAAAAGATTTAACTGAAATGATATTGTCTGGCAGAAGTGTATCACATACCTTCAAATGACTCAGAGCTGTTGGTGCGAGCAATTTTCCTTGGCTTTGATCGTTTTCTTCTGTTTCCACCAGCTTCATCTGAGGAGGGTCTCTTTCCATTCAGGTTAAGATCATCTTGTGATTCAATATTGACTGAACTCACCGATTTTCTGATAGGAGACATATTATCTTCTTCATTCACTTGCTTGTATTTACTGTTTTGATTCTTTAAAGAACTATGCCCTTCCATTTCCATCTGCAGATATGATGAACATACGAAAAGAAATTGCATTATTTGGGATATCGTCAACTAAACCAAATTTAGAAATCAAAACAAAACTCACCTCGTCACAGCCTGCTTCACTGCTAGGGTCGCCATGTTTAGAACGCTTATGTTCTTCCAGATTATAAACTGAGGAAAACAAGCGATGACATTCCGGACAAGTGACCGCTGGATCTCCTCGATGATTGGAGCTCACATGTCCCCATAAATGCTTAGAAGATGAGTAACTTTTGTTGCAGAGGTCACAACGATAGGGGCGACAAAATGTCTGCGCTGGCCCGGCTGAAAGCGGTGTTGAACTTGCATTTGGGCTACCATTATCACAGGCAGCATCATCCTTGTGTATTCTTAAGTGAAGAGAAAGATGACCTTTGCTAGATAATGCTTTGCCACATATTTTACATGTATACAGCTCACATGGTTCTGTAGACTTCAATGATGAGTTTTGAAGAGCAGAAATGCTTTTCCTGGAAGGTGAATGCAAAATATTTACTTTAATATGTTATCAACTGAAACTGAAGTATTATATTTATTGAGAGTTGAAATATACTGACTTTTTTATTACATTTGGTTGTTGGGATTCATCTATTTCCACGGCCTGACAATATGAGAAAAATTTGAAATCAGATTATGCAATTACGGCACTATGTGCAATGTAGCAAACATTGAGTGCTCACCACATTAGATTCCAAATAGTCAGCTGGGTCGATATCAATCACTTTCTCATCTTCTTCATCTTCATCGACTTCCTCAACATCATCATCGGTATTGTTACTTGGATCATCAACTGCTGATGGAAGTTTAGGCATCGAAGACACCGATTTGGAAGAGATTTTATGGTTGACAGTATCGTTTTCACTGTCCTCTAATTCTTCTTTTACTTTGGCTGGCAATGGAATCTAAAGCCCCCCCAAAAAATACAAAATTAAATTATGCAAGCCTGAAACAGCTAGACAAGATACTATTACAAGGAAAAAGAAAAAAAAATACTGATCTTCTTTTTTTTTCTATTTGAATTACTTTAAACAACACCAAAATTGGGAAAAATAAAGGAAAAAATTAAGAGGGAAATTTAGCTTTTTACCTCAGGTTCAAGTTGGGGCATAGAAGTATCAGCATCCTGTGAAGTATGTCTTTGCATTTGTTTCATAATTTTTGCCCTCTTCTCTGCTGAGGCTTTATCTAAATTTTTCTGGATGAAATTTAAAAAAAGGGAAAAAAATTATTGCATTAATGACAAGCAAAATAATACATCAGTTCCACTCTCAACTCTCTGAGAACAGAAAATCATACTGAGACAAATGAGTTACAAAGAGGATGCTTACTCCGCCATCCGGTCGAAGACAGCTTTCTAAGAGCGCAACTGCACTCACACATCCCATTCGGAAATCATAAAAGTTTTCCAAGTTGTACATACATCGGTAGCACAAGGACTTTGGAAGGAGATCATTTTTTGAAACCTGAAACATAAAACGAACGTCTACATTTACTTTCTGAAAATACACAAACATGGAAGAACAATGAAATATCATTGAAATAGTACAAGAAAAATTAAATGATTGCAGACACATTAAAAACAGATCTTATCCATACATTTCTTCACACATAGGAAGTTACAAATGCTAATTGTAGGAAAATGTAAATTGTATTTTGAAAAGAGCTGAAGACATTAAGGATTATAGAGAAACCAAGATTTCGGTCAAAAATTGTGAGGCGCAAGCTGAAGAACCCGTGAAGGACGCTATCATAACACAATGAGAGGTCAAGTTGACACCTTATTTAGTATCCCACTCAAATCCCAGAGAATTTTCCTTCTACATAAAGTAAATCATAACTTTCATTTTCTATGATACAGAAGAAAACTTAGAGCCATAATCAGCCGAAGCATGTTTTGTACTACACGTGAGTGTAAGTTTATGCGAAGGAGTTGAGGTTGGGGTAAAACATTTTTCACAGACTTTCTACTTAATATGAGGAACCGTCACATAATTCTAGTTCATCTGCATAGCACTCGCCAACAACTTCCCAACATTACCATACTTGTCACCAATATCGGCCAATCCCTTAGAGTAAAATTTTACCGGGTGAACATTCGAACGAAAGGCATACTGCAAACTTCGATAGAACTACCATACATAATTTGCAAAGAATTTGAACCCGACATGATCAGTCAAACAGAAGTCGGCCAGAGGTTACGAAAGGGGCCCAGCGAAGGACAGCCTCGGACGACGGACAGGTGCAGGATCGGCAGGACGTACCTGGAACGGTAGGCAGGTCTGTATCTTCTCCACCAGACTCCTTTCCTTGCCCTCCTCCCCAAATATTTCGAGTTTGACGGCATCGTAGGTAGCGCAGAGGCGACACAAGCTGTTAAAGCTGTCGACCCGGCTGTCACTTCTACTCATAGCTCTTCAAAATACACTCATTTGGGGTCAGCAGTCAGCCAAGCATGTCACTCGACCACCTTGCACAGTCTCTATCTGGGTTCGGTGGACGTTTGTACACCGCGAACTGAATTTTACCGGCAACACACAATATAGGGCTATTATAATTTGAAACACCAAGAAGTTTCGGATCGATAATCATATCAAACTGGGCTTAAGCCTACGAGTTTGAGGAAAACAAACACATCCTTGATCGTCCATTACGTGATGACAAACTCAGAGCCTTGCCAATGTTGCGACGGCTGTCAACCTCCTCCGCAAACCTTAACGACACTTTTGTTTTCTAATCTATGCTTTGAATGTCTTCGGAGAGGCTTCCATCGTCTATTTCTTTTTCTTCTCTGATTTCTATGATATCCTCTGAACAAAATAATTCCCTAATTTTGATATTGGTTGATGAGTGAGTGTGCGATCACTGGCTGCAACGGCAACTCCCACCACCAACGATTGTTGTCGACTGGAAAGGGAGGCGTATGTCGTCATGATCAGTGCTCGAATCCACCTTGGCTCGAATATTTTGAATTTCTTTGTTTTTGTTTTGATCGGAGTAGATAAAAAATCAGTATGTCGGGATATAAAAGAGTGAATTATTATGAGCTGTGTCGCTTATGCACGACCACAGAGGGAACAAAAATGCACTTATTCCGCGAAGAAGGTCGAAGACGACAACTCTCAAACAAAATTCAGCTCTGTCTACCTCTTCAGGTACATTGAAATACTTCTTATTAGAGTCTTAGCTTATGCATTGTAGCAGGGCACAAAACTTTCCTTAGTGAATTTGTCCACATGTCACTGAAAATTTTTGAGAATTAAGAAACTTAGCGCTTTATTCGTCAGAGAAACCTAACCCCATAGGTCATAGTCTTGATATGTCTTTAAACAGTCATCACCGAATTCTCCTATTTTGTTCAAATTTTTTCACGAGATTGCAGAGATTTCATGATATTGAAATGTAGTCTCACGTTTTAAAGTTTACTTGTACTTTTTACAACAAGGGCATGTCCTACATTTGTAATCGTGTCACTTCCTTGTTTATAAGTAGGGCATAATGATCCATTGAATCTTTGAGTTGCTTGAGTGATTAAATACTTATTGCCTTTAAATCTTTGCTCTTGGCACGACCTTATGTATATTCTAAAATGATGGACCTTGTTTATTCCTTTTGTTTACTCCTTAATTTTTGCTTTTTCCTGGCAGGTAGGAGAGGATGATTCATTGCCAAAAATCATATGTTCTGATTGCGTGGAAAAGCTAGAGCAATTCTATGAGTTTCGGGAAGCGTGCGTAAATGCTGAGGCTATGTTGGAGAGTTATTTCTCTACCATACGGGCTGAAGACCACAAAGAGGGGCAGATTGCAGCGGTATGATTCTCATTTTGTAATTGATTTGTATTTAAAATAGATGTTTAGTATTTGTTTGATTAGTGAATGCTGTATCGCATTTCCTGTGCAGGTTTACGTTCGTGATCCCCCACCTGCCAAAGACATAAAGGCTTCTAAAATTGAAATCTTGTCTGCGGCAGCGCCAGCAGCACAACCTACAGCTCTTGTTGTACCAGTTGGTTCAGATGGACTCTCTAATCTTATTCAGGCTGCAGGAATACAGATTCTCACAGATGCTGAATCTGCCAGATTACAGCCAGTAAGTGTAGTGAATGGGTAGATTTCCTTGAGCTTTCAGAACTCTGTGTATATAATTGGAGGCTTGTGATTTAATTAGTATTTACTCTCTTTTGTAACATTCAATATCACTGATAATTTTTCCATACAGGTTTTGGGAGCAAATTCTGCTCCTACACTAATAGAAGCAAGTGATGGCACAAGGTATGCTTATCTCAATAATGCAATACCTGAAGTATCTATTGGGAAAGCAATGGAGTCTAAGTCTGAGGTGAGATATAAGGAAAATTGTGTTGCAGCTTTTAATTCCACAAGTTTTTTTAGACATTTTAATAATTTTGACTTTTTTAAATGCAGAAAACCACTGAAAGCAGTGATGAAGGCTCTCAACATTCACAACACCCCTCGCAAATGCATTCACAAACTGTAACCTTTGCTGGACAGGAAATGATGGTACATTTTAATGTCAATAAAGCTGATGTAACAAATCCACAGTTTCAGAGGTAACTTTCATTTAGTATCAATGTTTCAGATTCATCACAAAATTAAAACATGTCAGTCTAGTTACTGCTGTGCCTTAAATTGTCTTGGATTGTATAATTCTACCACTTTCATTTCTGTTAGTGTCATGAATACTAATTTTGCATCCTTTTACAGGGCATCGATAGCTCACCTAGGCGAATTTCTTAAAATGAATCTTCTTGACGGAGGGGCAACATTGGTGAGGGACGCCGGTGGTCTTCGCATAGTTGGCTTACCCCAGACAGTTCTTACAACTCAGCAGCTGCAAGAACAGCAACATCAGCAACAGCAGCAACACCAGCAACAGCAGCAAAACCAACAGCAGCAACAGCAGCACCAACAACAACAGCAGCAGCAACAGCATCACCAACAACAACAACAACAGCAGCAGCAGCAGCAGCAGCAGCAGCAACAACAGGAGCAATTAAACCAGCAGCAATTGCAGCAGCTTTTGCAAAATCAGCAGGAACTAGAACAACAACATCAACATCATCAACAGCAACTCCAGCAGCAACAGTTTCAACAGCAACAGATTCAACAGCTTCAACAGCAGCAGCTTCAACAGCTTCAGCAACATCATATCCAACAGCAACAGCATCTTCATCAATCAAACGTCCATGTGTCGCCTCAAAAAAAGCAGAAGAAAAGAGTTCCTCCGAAGAGGGAAGAAATTCCTTTGCAGGTTGAAACACAGCAGTCTCAGCAGGCTCCTGAAGTCCAACAGAATCACAAAGAGCAGCAACTACTTGAGCATTTTACTACTCCTATCCTTCAATTTCGCAATGGAAATATGTCAGACAATGACATGTCTTCTCAAGAAGATATTAATACAAATAATTCTTTGTGTTCATCAATAGAAGCTGTTGTAAGTGGAGCAGGTGGTCCAGACTCTGAGTCAAAAGATGGTGAAAAGTCAATTTATTCCTGTGATGACTGCCTTAAGCTGTTCAGAAGGAAAGAACATCTGTATCAACATCAGAAATTACACACAGGTTCGTATTAATGTAATGCTCATGTAAGTACTACATATTCATTCAATGTCTTCTGTGATATCTGATCAATTTCTTGTTCTTCACAGGTGAACGGCCATATGTGTGTGAGCATTGCAGTAAGACATTTATACGCAAAGAGCATCTATTAAGGCATTCAATTAGTCATGCTGGCACAAAGCAGTTTGAGTGCAATCAGTGTGGAAAAAATTTCAGCCGAAAGGACAATTTGCATAAACATCGTAAAACTCACTCTGGTGAAGGACCTTACATATGCCAAACTTGTGGGAAGACCTTTGTTGTAAAACATTACTTCATGATGCATTTAGTACGGATTTTTCTTTTTCTTGATTTAATTGTTAAAACTTTACTGTGAGATTGTCGTGTTCAGCCTTTTTAAACTGTCTTTTCTGATTTTTAGGCTTGTCATGGAGCTGCAGTTGAGAGTGAGAATGGAGAAGTAGTATTTGACCCAGATGCCCTTCCTTTCAAATGTGACTTGTGTGGGAAAGGATTTCCCACTATTGCCTTCCGAGACTCTCATAGATTAAGACATCGCAAAATTAAGAAAAAAAAGACTGAAGAGGTGATGTATTGATCTATTATAATCTCCTGATTTATAACAATTTTCGGTAAGATATTGGGGTGTTTTTATGTGTTGTGTATTTGAGAATCTTTCTTTTTGCTGCCTGCAGACAAATGAAGAAAATGTAGGTGATCTAAGCTGTCAAGATATAGATGTTTCTGATCAAAATCATCATCCAAAGGAGGAGAGTAAACCCAAAATAGAGGATATACAACACATGCAAGTACAACAACAGGCAGGATCACAAGAGGATGTGCAGCAGTGTCAACTACGACACCTTTTAGATAGAAATAATGTAGTTCCATTGACAATTCATTCGTCAGTGGCAAATTCCAATGGCGTCAATAATATAATTCCCCAAATTTTACAACAAATGGTTCCAACATCTACTCCAGCTGTTATTCAGGTACAGTCTACTGCTGATGGCACCACATATATCTGTTCTCCTGAAGTTCTTGAAACATATCGTCGATTGCAATCCTCATGACAAAAGAGATTTAATTCTGAGGAAAGATGAATTTAATAAGCGAATGTTTTGGTGATTAGCTTAAGCACCATTTCAAATCTTGTCAAAGTTGCTTTATTTTTGGTGTGCTTGGTACTTAAAGTGATTGGGTCTTTTTTGCCATGAATTTCCTTCCTTGTGCTATTATGTTGTGCTGAGTTCAGCTTGACAATGGATGAAGATGTTTGTCATTATCACATTTGAAACAGTTTTAATGCTGTGCGTGTAGCCTCTTACTAACCTATTGCTCTGAAATACCAGTCTGCTCTAGATTAGTGCTCTTTTTTTTTCTTCTTTTTTTAAAACATTTATTGCTAGCACACTTTGATTTGCAAAGATTTCCAAATACATGATCATTATAATAGTTCGATGATGTTCGGAGGAGCTTTCAAGGTCTCGTGCTTATCAAACATCAAAAATAAATTTCTGTAGTCATTGTGAAGATTTTTTTTGCTATACTTTGTAGTTACTAACAGTTTTTAATTTATTTTCTTTTGGTCTCTTTTGTGATTTCTCTTTTGCTTTCTCCTTTTGCTGGCCTCTAGTGCATTAACTATTGTTAAGTTACTGACTATCTGTTTATTTTAGTTCTTTGTTACAATGTGTCAGAGATGGTGTACCACATTCCTGCTGGTATTAATTTATTATGTAAATGTGAGTGTATAAAAAAAGATAGTATCACCTTATAGTGCAACAAGCAAACTATAATGTACTTTTCCTCAGTTAATTTTTGAAAAGTTCTTAATTGTAAGGCTCTGGGCTCTAAAAGATCTTGTGTTCTTTGTTGTGCATCATTCAAACAAAGTGGAGCAACAACCAGGTGGACAGTAAGAACCAAACAACCCTCCCTGAGATTGTCTAAGCACCTTCAAAAGGTGGTCCTTACCCCACATACTGAACACTATTTCAGTGCGTTCAGTGGCAATGACGGGTCCTGGCTTGTTGTCACCATTACAGTCTAACTTCAATTATTACTTCTTGACGTCTAAATTTTGTTTTTGCTACTTCTAAGCAAGTGACAATCAACTGTGACATCTTTTGAAATGGACTGACTTTCATAATACGTGATTATTTTTAAAAGCTTTAAAATTATCTAAACTGTAGCCCAGTCAAGTTCTGATGTATTTATCATAGTATATTTAAAAGTTAACTTAATGATAAAGTTCTAAGAGAACTATAGACCAAAGTTCGTATCAACTGTAATATTTTCTTCATTGTGTATCCAAATCTGAAATTTATTATATCTCGCAATGTCATGCCAAAGAGACTGCTACTTTTCCAAGAACCCTTCAGTCTTTTATTGGGGGAACGGAAGTCCACACAGTCTAAAAATGTGGCTGGATTCATACTTCTTGTCTAAACTTACTATCTTAGCAAACGAACTGTTATGGATTATATTTATTTTCTTTGTTTGTGTGATTGTGTGCTTGGAATGTATCAATACGAATTTTATACATACCTAGGTTATTGGCCTTGCAGCTTTCCAGTGTTTTTTCCATCATACAGATAAATGTTGAAGGCCTTCAATCTGTCCGAGTATGTTGCCTTTTGTATTGATTCTCTCTTTGTCATGCACATAAGTTTCTGTGTTCCACAAATTCTTATCTTAGCTGGAAAAAGCCAGAAAACATTTGAAGATTTTCTCTTCTCATCTTTAAAAAAAATTAAGACTGATACTTCTTAAAGTTACTGGATTTTATACGAAGTTATATGTCCTGTATGACTCTTTGTATACTTTGCAAATATTGAATTGTATTATTTGGTTTTATTTGTAGCATTACGTGATGAATTCGCATGTGACTTGTGTACCTGTATGTTTGCTGTGTTTATTTTTTTCCTGTCTTAATTGTGCTGTTTATATTCATTCTATCAGATAGTTTGAATCTTATAAATTTTTAAATATGTATTCCGAATGGAGCATTATGTATATTGTATACTGCTTACTTAATTTTACATCTATATCAGTTTTATTTAATGCCATGAACACAATAATAAAGTTTATAATGTATGTTCTTTGTCTGCATTTTTTGTTGAGACAGAAATCTCTGACCATCTCTAACTCAGTCTCACATATCTTAAGCCCGATCTCAATCCATATGAGGCCTACAATTCAATGCGATGTATTTTTAGTCAATCCTCTAAACCAGAAAACACAAGGAGTTGTGTCAAAGACAACCCGTTGGTGGGTAGCCGAGTGCCCGTGTTCGTATGTACCGCCTCCACGGCCTCCTGGACGGCCTCATTCGAGGGGTAGGACACTGGGCGGACGCGTATCCACAGTTCCCGCAGCCAACTTCAACTTGCCCCCCCAACCCAACCCCCAACACCCCAACTGCCCCAACACAACAGAAAACAGAACAGCGCAGTGCTCGCTGGTGCACACGAAATCATCGTACAGGTTACGCTCATCATTGACAAGATTTGTGTTTTGTTTCAACTGATCAATCGGTTTTGGAGCACTCTTTACAATGTCGGATTGGGATACAGTTACTATTCTCAAGAAAAGACCCGTCAAGGCCTCCGCAGCAAAAACTGAGCAGGTACTAATGGTTACCATAGGCATGATTGTGGGTTGTGGGTGTTCCAGAAACTTCGTCTTGAATTTGGTGCTGGAGGTAATATTTTCTTTTCATGTATTATTCAATTAGTAAGGGAAATTAATAGGAATACTTAATATGCTAATGGTGTCTTCATTTTTTTACGGTCATTGTTCTGGGTTGTTCATGTGTCGTGCATTTCACCCCGTAGTTTCTTGCCAACGTTAAGTAATATCGGAATGTCTTTTTGCTATCACTTCCTTTTCATGAAATAATTTAAGTTGCATGCAAATTCGCTTTGGGTAACTATTCCCTGATTCAATTTTCAGGCAATCAACGCCGCTCGGAGGCAGGGTATTGCTGTTGACACACAGCAGAAATGTAAGTTCCCCCATAACTTTCTAATTTTTTTTCTATTTTTTTAAATTTAGATTTTAATGTGTGTATCTCATTTGCCAGTACTTGTCACTTTCTCTAATTAATGACCAAGGACTCATTATTGCTGTCTGTTCACCCATGTCTTGTAGGGGGAGGAGGTCAAAACAAGCACACTGTTACTACCAAAAACACTGCAAAGTTGGATCGAGAAACAGAAGAATTAAAACATGACAAAATTCCTCTTGACATTGGTAAACATATTATGCAAGGGAGGCAGTCTAAAGGATGGAGTCAGAAGGATCTTGCAACAGTAAGTTTAACGATATACATTTGAGGATTTCAGTGGCAATTCCCTTAGAAATACATGCTATGGGGCAGAAATATTTGTACAAAAAATTCTTATGTCATCTCTATTCTAATTGTTTTTTCTTGCTTGTTTTGCAGAAAATTTGTGAGAAGCCCCAAATTGTTAATGATTATGAAGCAGGACGGGGCATTCCCAACCAGGCTGTTTTGGGCAAGATTGAAAGGGCCCTTGGTAAGAGACCTTTCCCTTTTTTCTTTTTTTTTTTAAAAACCTTTGAGTCTTATATAAAGTAATTACCAAGTTAGTAAAAATGAGATATTGTATTGTGTTTGTATTTATTTCTAAATGGAAATATAGGATTAGAACTTGAAATATTTCAATGATAATTGTAAATTCTGTGCTTACTTGATCGAAGTTTGGGTACAAAAATGTAAATGAGATGTGATTGATTGAATTTTTGAACTTACTTTTTTTTTTTGTTACGTTGACAATGGTTTCTCTTAATGTTTGTCACAGGCATAAAATTACGTGGCAAGGATGTTGGCCAACCCCTCCCGCCCCCTGGGACCAAGAAGTGATGTCCTCGGGGGCCATAATGAAGCCTCGCCATCATGTATTGCACAGGAAGTGTACTATTGACTGACTGCTGCTCTTCATTTTTTTTTCTTTTCAATTTATTTGGTTTTAAGTCTGCAGGGGTGATCAGTTTCTAAAAAAAAATCTATGTTTTTCATTTTGGTTTTCTCATTTATAAATTTGAAAATTTTGGTATTGTGTAAGGCTGTTATTTATGTTTTGCTATGGGGACCACAGATGAGTTTGCTTGCACTGTTGTTTGTTCTGTTTGCAAGTTTTCTTTCTGAGATGTTTCATTTATTCCCTATTGTTCTGTATTTGCAAATATGAGTAAACATTCAGACTTACGCAATTTTCATGGATGGGTGTATTTTTTATGTTTCTTTGGTATCTTTATTGAAAATAGCTGTTCCACTTTTCCTAATCTTATTTTGGTCTGGAGATTTACAACTAGTGAGTGCTCCAAAGCATTGTAAATCTTGCTTTTTACAGAATTATTAAATCTGTTATTAACATTACTTCGTTTCTCTCAAATTTGTCTTATACTATATTTACCCATAACCTTCAGCCATCTTATGACCATTTTAGGTTCCTGTAGGGTGCAAAATAGCTTTTAAGTTTCCTTTTTAAGAACGTGAGAATTAAGAAATTTTATGAGTACTTTGCCTACTGAAACAAGCTGCCAAGGGCACCAAGTACAAAAAGTGAAAGCAAGATTTTCCTAACCATTTCCCCTTAAAGACAGTTCACCCTATGGTGATTAAAGACCGCAATTAAGATAAGCCAAGCCAAAAGTATACAGTGTTATAGGAGGAGCACACCTTGTGTGGCTTTTTGCCTTGATATCAGTTTCACTTAAATGAGATAGGGGAAAATTTATGCACTCATACTTTTGCATTATAAAGTATTTATTTTATTGACGTTAATTAAAGAACTTGTAAATACATCCACAAATCGGATATCTTTGATGAACGTATTAGTCTCTTCGAAGAGGGAATCTTTCTTCACGGATTCCATTTTTATCAATAATGTTGATAACAATAGCATCTCCAGTATGGATTTCTCTTTCAGCAGCAGAGATAAAAGCATCCTTGACAACTGATACAGCTCGTTCTACAGAAATTGGATCACTGCTGACATTTGCCATATTTTTCAATCCAACCTAGAAAAAAGAAAAAGGATTATGGCATGGATCAATTAATCTTGCAGATCAGCTACTTACATCAATAATTATAGCTCACAATTGATGGTTTCCACACATGTACCTGATTATCAAGGAAGGGCTGGAGCAATGCAACAGATGACCCACCAGCATAGTACTTGTTCCTTTCATAATGGCCGACTGGATCATAGTGATACACAGCCCCCTTTCCTTCGGAGTCCAGACCAGCGAGGATGTTTGACACGTAGTATGGGAAGAACCTCTTGTAGTACAGCATGGTAGAAAGAAGCTGAGCCACGGCTGGAGTGCTCATTTCCTTCTGGTGCTCATGGTTGTACATCTGCAATGAATAGAAAAGAATGGACTTAGAAAACAACACGGACCAGGTAGTAGAAAAACTGAGGAAGGGGAAGGACAAGGTGAAAAAGAAACATGTTAGGATGTGCAAGGCTGAAATAAGAGTATTTAATATAGTGCCAAATATTCTATGAGGATTGCCTCATCGATACCAATTGTAGTACACACCTGCAGACGAGCGTTGAGAACACGGGTCAGAGTGAGAACATCACACCAACACCCACAGGAGCCAAGAATCGTCTTGTCAGAGAGACGGAAGAGTTTGCTCTGTTCTCGTGTGTTGATTGAGTAGCCAACAGTCAATCGAGTATCAGAGCCAATAACAGCAAAGTCCTCCCCAGCAATAGCGACGACAGTCCTGAAAATGGAAAGGCGAGGTGAGTCCAGACAGAAAAAAAACAACACCTATGCTTAAAATACTGGTATGCCTTCCAAGGGAAGAAGGTTGCCATAACCTCCACTGACAGATAATAGAAGTTAGGAATAATTGTAAACAAGAGATAAAAAAAGAAAACGCCACTGTTAGTTTAACGTTATTCATAAAAAAAATAACAACATAGAATTTTAATTGATACTTAAATTAAAGAAGAATGACAATAACACTGATATCATGAATATTGCTTTATCATTCCGCTGTAATTACTTACCCTCCATTGTCGGAATAAGGAGAAAAGCGTTGTGCCTGGACAGGGCCATCACCCATGTACGGATGTACGACAGCCATAGTTTGATATTGAACTAAAATGTTAGTAAAACAATGAGCAATGACACACAATTTTGCTGAATGCGGTTTAGCCTGCCGGAACGCAACACACGCCCTCTCTGAATTGCGAGTTACGTTTCGTTCGTTTCCTGCGCATATGCGTATGCAGTACGAATAATACTTTGGCGGCGCAAACGTAAACAGGTCAAAGCGTAAACAGTTCGTCAGCAAACACTTGTCGTCGTGTCCCATATCAAGTCAAGTACTTGAACTTTTGGACTGTTCTTCATTGAAGCCCGTTTGTTTGAAGACTTTCACCACGGCATGCTCCTGGCTTAGTTTAGCTCTCTTTAGTTGCATAAAAATAATCAGCCATGGGAGACAAAAGCACTTTCTTAACCTACCTTCTGTGGCTTGTTGGAGGAATATTTGGACTTCACCATTTCTATTTAGGCCGCGACTCGCAAGCATTTCTGTGGTGGAGTACTCTTGGTGGGTACATAGGATGTGGCTGGCTCCGAGATGTATTTTACATTCCCAGTTATGTTGCTGACGCTAATGAGGAAAGAGCTTTTATGGAGAAGCTCATAACGGCATTTCGAACTCACGATAAGGTAAATGTATGGTTTTACGTATAGCTTGTAGAACTTTACCCTATCCTCTTCTAACTTTCATTCTATCCAATCCCGAAATTTCCTGTATTTTTGCTTAACATGGTTTCACGAGGGCTCAAGCTCAACTTTCTTCAATAATACGTGACAAACGACAAGTGTTTGAAAACATAAGTTTTGAGAGCACAGCACTGTTGCAATTCACTGTTTTCTTGCTCACTTGCATTTTGTGCTTGATTTGAAGCCATTTTAAGTCTTCGCTCCTCAAGAAGTATAAGACATTTAAGTAGGTTATAATCAATTTGAAAGTAGGTTACCACACTGTCTTCAACACCATTCCCATATTGCCATTGTGTCTGTCAAAATGAGTCATGATTGCATGGGTTATATATATTCTTTTATCTATTTTATCAGCTAATGAATAAAAGCTACAAAAATTATAAAGAATGTAACTTTTTCAGTTTTGTGTAAGATTTATTTAATGTTCATGTTGCTAATCTTACAGCCACCATTTTCTACCACTCGTTTTGCTGGTATGGTAATTGTTGGCTACCTTTGGGCGTCCATTCTGATGCTAGCTGTTCCTGAGGATGAAGTAGCTGGCATTAACTGGAGGTTTCTGCTTTTGCTTGGCCCACTTGCCTGCGCTGTTGGTGCGTATGTGCTACCTATCTTTTTAAAATTATTTTCTTATGTTTGATGTGTCTTATTTTTTTCTTTAATTCCTCAGGAGTTTGGACTGTTGGAAATATTGGTCATGAAGAAGGTTCGATTTGGTGGCCATTAATTGTGGCATATGTTACATCTCCCCTCTACTTTTATCTCCATATATATATCCCATACTTAGATGACTCAACAGCTTTTACTTTAATGGTGTTTTCTTCTGCTTGGGTCTTTGATTCCAAGTCCAAAAAGTGGAGACGTACCCCCAAAAAGAAGAAGAGTCTTGCAAGGTAATCTATTGCTGTGATTATAATTATGACTATCAAAGGTTTCTAAAATTCATCCATCTCTTTTATAAGATACCTCTTTTATGAAAACTGTATTGTTATTTTTTATTCAGGAGAGTCGCCATATTGTCAATCTGTGCTCTGCTCTACATTTCTCTCTGGACCTCATACATTTATTTTAATGCAAAGCTGGTTGACGCTGAAGGTGAAGAAATTCCTGTCCATAAAGCACTTCATCATTTTCTGACATCACCATGGTGGACTGATCTAAAGCAGTCTCTTCATGACACATGGACCTTTGCCCAAGTGCATGGATGGAGCGAAGCATGGAAACAAATTGTAGAGCTTACTGATCCACATGGAGAACAGAATGCTTACAAGGTTTGATTTCTCTTAAATTACATTCAGACCAACACTTTGCTTTTCTTTAGTTTAAGTGTGCTTGTGCAAATCTAACTCAAAAATTTATTTCTGCAGGTTTTGGGGGTTACTGCAATGTCAACACAGGCAGAAATTAAGGCAAAGTATCGTGCTTTATCCCTTGAGTGGCATCCTGACAAGGCAAAGGATCCTGAGGATAAACGTATTGCTCAAGAGAAGTTTGTGGAAATTCAGCAGGCTTATGAAATTTTGTCAAGCATCAAATCCAAAAGAAAGAGCCGTTCCCGAAAAAGTGATCCTGACTGGAGCTAGAATTCACTTAGCAATTCAAAAATGAGAGATATTTTCGTTCTAATGTGATGTAGTATTTTTGTTGCATGCAAGACATTGTGTTGTGTAAATTTGGGATTTATATAATTTTCTCATTTAATGTATTAACTTTTTCACTTTGTTTGAGTTTTCTGTTTTTGGATAGTCTGAGCACTGTTTCTTTTGAGTTTTTGTATTTAGAAGGGACTATTATTTACCTTTAAAGCTTTTTTTGAAGCCCAGACACATTTTAAAGCATCGACTTCTTAAAAGTTAACAATTGACTTGACAAACATTTTGTCACCATTTGTAAACTGAAATTCTTTATGGTTAATTTATAGTGTTGATTTTATCATTTGACATTCCATTGTTAAAGAAGTATTATTTTTGTACTGTTGGCAAGATGATTGTACTGTGATATTTTTTGAAATTAGTTTGGGATAAAAAGAGCTTGTAAGATTTATACACCTTTTAGCAGCCTCAAGATCCTCAAATTCCAGATTTCATGCAAACAAAAAATTTGGGAGCAATGGTGAACAATTTCTCATGCTCTATGAAGTAAAGGTTTGGTCCATTTGCCCTTTACTGGCCGATTCAGAATTTTTATGGTATAGTGATGTATATGAGTAACATGGTATGATACTCTCTACATTGTATTGTATTGTATTGTTTTTTGTGTAATGTCACAAACATTGTGGTCGATTTGTATCATCTAGGTTATTTTCAAGTATTTAATTTATTGAAAATCACTTGAGGATTTTAATCAAACAAGTATTCCAATCCTGTTAGTATTACATCACAATTTAGACATTTTTTTTTTATTTTTTTTTTTTGACTAAGTACTTAATTTTTTCATTCAACTATAAATTTTGTTATTTATTTATCCCTTTATTTATGTTAGATAGATTGCCAATTCTTATTTATCTTCATTGTTTGAACAGATTGCATAACATCTTCTGTTGTTATGTCTCACGCTGTGAGATATGTTCTCTTTAAATTTGTTGTTTTTTCCTTCATTAATTTCTTTTATTGTGTGTCAACTCAAAGTGTCTTCCATTTGCCTCAGATTTGATGATATTGTATGTTGAGATTGTAAGTTACAGTACCAAGGTGAAGCTGAACTAGAAATTGGTCTTGAAACGTATAATGAATTGTCAGAAAATTCGTTACATTTTAAACAATACTCATTTAATTGACAACTAATGTTCTGTTATAATCAAACTGAGTAAATAAAATCATTCTCTGATTTGACTTCTTTTGTTTGTCTATTCTCATTCAAGATTGTGAATTCCACATATTCAAACTTTTGAAGCTTTGTGAACATGAAGGAGTATAGCACACTGACAGCAAAAGTGTGTTAAACGCAAGGTGACATTTTTGGAAAAAAATTAAAACGGTTTTAAACCATGTTTTGACAAGTTAATTTTTTATTTCTTGAAATTGTTAGTATGATTTCAAACTAATAACAGTAAAAAGAGAACAACTCATATTTTTCTTGACTTTTCAAATTTGATGAAAATGGTGATGTAAAAATTGGAATATATACTTATTTCTTAATAGCTATCACATTGTAAGGGGCCGTTCAAAAATGACGTCATCGTTTTTTTGACTTTTTTGACCCCCCCTCCCCCTCTGTCATCGGTCCGTCATTTTCAAGCGACCCCCCCCC
>CABIKL010000421.1:0-23051 GCA_902196195.1 Aptinothrips rufus
CCCCCCCCCCCCCCCCCCCTCTCCCCTTTCCGCGCCTCATCTTAGTTAGCTTTAAACAACCGGAAAGTGGAGGGAAGGGCCGGCATGTTTACTTCCTAAAAGAGGAACTATTCACGAACTGAACAAATCAAAGGACTGTCTACAACGTACTGAAGATAAAATTCAGCTCCAACTTTATAAATATGTCGGTTCGACTGGAGCGTCTCAAAGCAGAGACGTAACAAATGCTTAGAAAAGTGTGGGTCCCTTCGTGTGGAAGTGTGGAAGCAGAGGTGATGTATACTAGATTATTCTTACAAAGGTACAGTGATGAAGATGTCAGTTAGTTTAATTATGCTGCCGTTATCCACTTGTAATCCATTAAACCTTTTAAAAGTGGGGGGAACTGATCCTAGTACCTTCCGGTTTCTACGCACCTGTCTCAAACACGATTAGAGCGTGAAAGCAAATACGCGAAGTTGCTAAAGGAAGAACGGGAGATACACCTTCTCTCCGTCCTCGCCATAGGCAACCAGACGACACTGATCCATGCGTGTCAGCTGATTGCCTAATTGCCAGGCGCGCTCTGAGAAAACATCTAGTGTTGCTTATTAGTTCGTCCACACTTTGCCTCCTTCGAATGATGAGGGTTTCGTCGAGCTGGTCGAGCTCCAGCATGGATAATCCGGAGCCCGTTGCTCGCTCGCGATTCGTGCAGCGCTGCGTGTGGAGCGCGGTCGGGTGTCCTCAATTGAACGAGGCATCGCGTAAGCAAGCACTTGCTCTGCATCAGACCGTCATCCTGTATCCTGTCTGACGCCATGGCGGCTGACAGTGCCTGTTAGTATACGCCGGTACCTCAGGGTGTTCGAAGGACTCCCGCGTGAATGTGCTATCCGTTGTTTATTGCAGCTACGGTTCGATCTTTCCGGGTAGTGCTAGGCATGTTCCTCACACTTTCTTCAGTGCTTTTGGCCACAGCAGGTTTCAACATCCGCCGTGGGCAAGGACCAAGGACACCAAGGACACCTACCGCAACCCAACCTGGCGCGCGCGCAATTCCCTTTCAAGATACAATTTGAATTTCTAATTCGCAGATCGAGTCGGCGTTGGCTGGTTGACTCCAACTTACCCGTGGAAGCTGCTCTCTCTCATGGTGGATGTAAGGGAAGAAGGGAGAACACAGTGTGAAGTGGATGATCTCATTGCGTCGTCCAATCGACAGTATGTTGCTCACAAAATCGATCAAATTTCGATTGTGCCACCAACGCTCTCCTAGTTGGACATGCCGAAGGGGTGGATGGACCCATTCAAAACGCGCGACCAATGGCGCTAATTTTTCGCGACCCAGCAACTTCAGGGATATACCTGAAAATGCGTATGTCCTACCGATACGATACTAACAACCTCACTAGACTTGCAATAAATCAACCCTGGGCAAGCCCCGCAACCAACCACACCACGACTCTCTCTCTCTCTGCAATAAATAATTCTTTCCAGATCGAAATTTAATCTAGTTTGAACAAGCTTATCATGGTCTCCTCATGTGTTCATAAGTTTCTTAAGCAGCAGATAAGGACGAGCACATAGCTGCTGCTTCAGAGGTAAGAAAGCATGAAAATTTAAGTTATCATAAAATCTTTTTATTTTAATGGTTGTCTCAAGAAAGCAGCTTTCACATTTGTATGGACATATTGGCTTATGTATTACGTACTTTACCTTTGCAGACACGTATGTATGCAAAGCAAAACAGATTTTTGGGATACATTCACAAGTTTTGAGGACATTGTTTATTTTAACTGTCAAAGTTTATCAGTCACGACAGAAAAGAAAGAAATTAAACATCGTTCCATGCTGAAAACTCATTACTCGCCTAAAAGATACCAACGAATGAAGAAGAATAAATAGAGGCATTTCAACAACTCCTTCATTTCAGAGGACTCTGAAATGTCTAATTTAACTTCATATAAGTTCCTGAAAAAGCATCCCATTGTGTACTTTTCCAAGTTCCCATTACATTTCACTTGCGTTTATACCAAGTTCTCAGTAAGCATTTCAGTCATGCACTTGAGGATCTCTGAGAGTGCTCTTTGTTTACTTTTTTTTTTGTGTGTGTGAGCCTTTTTTTTTCCCCAGTGTGTTTGCAAGATTCAACCATATGCCCATTAGACAAGTTATGAAAAAACGCTCAATGAAAATTAAATGGCAATTAAAAATAAATAAGGAATCAAAAATTCAATCCTATGACAGACAATGACAAGGCTAAAAAAAAAAATTACTTAATGATGACGTGCAAAAAAATGTACTATACAAAATAAAATGAAGTAATTGAACACAAGAGAACTGCATTGCATGCAGAGATAAACATCCGCGAAACAAAATCAGATCCACCAATAAAGGTATGATCTTGAGAAAACACAAACTCCACCGCATAAGAATCCTGGCCTCAAAAATGAGAAAAATTTCATGCAAAGTAAGTGGATAAAATCCTGTCTACAGAATCGATACAAAAGAGAACATAACTGCTAAACTATCTTCACCAAACCATTCAAACATCCTACACCTGATTTGTCTTCTCTTAAGCCTAGGAGAATTAAAATGCCAAAGGCATGATGACTAGCAAAATACCTCCATTTCAGAAAACAAGGTCTTATAATGCTTTCACTTTTAACTGCTTCATTTTGGGAGCCTTCTTCTTCATTTGTCGCTTCATGTCTTTTTCTTCCCATTTCCTCTGTTTCTCTGGATCCTCCTCTTGCATGATGCGCTCTTTCTCTTGGCGACGTTTTTCCTCTCTCCGAGCAGCAGCAGCCTCGGCACGTGCAGCGTGAGTGGTCTTCAAAAATGCTTCTTCTACACGGGCTCGATTCTTGTCAGCTTTCACCTTTCCCTCCTTACTAAGTCGGAAACGTTTAACTTTATCCATTATATAGAACACTAACTGCATTAGCGGCAGCATTTGATCAAAAGATTCTTGCATTCCTTGTGTTTTGATGGGGATATTAAAGCAAAACATCAAAACCCGTTTAACCTTCAAAAGCAAAACACAAAACAAAAATGAGTAACTATACAACAAAGGAATACAAATTAAATAAAATATCAGCTACGAATTAGGATTACCTCTGGTAATTTGATCAAGCTGGAATCCTCGGCTTGCTTGGGTCCAGAATATTGATCGGAAAAATGCATGAATTCAATCATATCTTGATATTTGTTTAAAAGAGTAGTGACTCGAGTGTCCAGTAATGCAGAGGACACCTCTCCCATTTCACTCAAAAGGCACATATTGTTTGGCACACCAAATTTGTCTCCTGATTTCCTCTCAGGGCAAAACAAGCTTAAATCTTGCATTTCTTTGGAAAGACGCAACCCACTCTTTTTAGTGGCAACACAGAACACAAAGGAATCCATATCTTCGCGTGCCATATCAACTCGGATATGTACCTGATCACATGATGGACGCAAAATTTGCCCAATGACAGCCACCAAATCTTGTCTCTGAAATAGAAAATAAGTGTTGAAAGTAGCGGCACACTAGAATAAATTTTCCAAATGTTTGTTTCCATACACAGAATAAAAACTTACCTTCAATAATTTCAGTTCTACTAACATTCCTTCACAACAAAGGCGACCACTACACCACAAAGTATACATATGTTCTGAATCTTTCATTAAACCAGGATTTTCAATTTCCATCTTACCATCATCACCTGCAAAAGGAGTGCCATTTAATAACACTGACAGAGTTAAATATTGAGGACACATCCCGTAACTTACATTAAAATAAGGTCAGAATATTAGATTAATTAATAACGTTACAACGAGAAATGAATATAAGGCCAAAAACATTAACCACATACAGTCAATTCACCTAAATCAGGACAAGCCCCTAAATTGAGACACCTCTGCTTGCACTCCTTGAAAAACCGTGCTTTACAACCGCTGGTTGGAAATCACTTCCAAAAAATAGACTGTGTTCCATATTAACCAAGTTTTCTTTAGAAAAATATTAAAAGCCACAATTTTGGTGCCCTGAACGCGGCTGGCAAAAGAAAAGCAGTTTAAAAAGTCTTACCAACAAGAGTGAAATTGTCTTCCAAGAGCTGTTTGTGCGTAGAAAACCATGCATTTGCAATTCTTTGGTTCTTATTTTTCCCAGTGAAGAAGTTGATAAAATAGACTGCAAGTCCAGCCAACATAAGCATCTCCATGTAGAAGCTATCCCAATTAGTCCTCAAGTGAAGTGGAACCTGAGAAAATACAAAAGGAATTGTGAATCTATCTTGAATGACAGAACTGAAACAATTTAAGGGAATTTGATAATCACCTTCGTTATGGTTATTTTTGGAACTTCCTTTTCATCTGCTTTGTCAGTATTAAGTGGCCGTTCATTATCAAAACCTTCAAATTCTTCCTCATCTTGGAAATGTTCAAATTCATTATCTTCTTCATCCTACAAAAAGCACATTTTAATACATTAAAACACTGAAATTGATTGTTGTAATATGAAGCGGAATATGAACTTCACCATGAAACAAGTAGCATGAATTAAATAAGAACGATACAGTTTTTTGTTTCTATTTAACAGCAACAAATTTACCTCTACAACAGTATCTTCTTCTTCATCATCTTCCATTTCTTTGTTACTAGATTTAACATCTAAAGATTTCTGTGTATCTGTGGGGCGATCATTGCTTGCACTCTGAGTGTTTAGCGGTGAACCGCCAGAATCATCATCTTCAAAGTCTTCAAATTCAGCAAATTCATTATCTTCTGCTTCTTCTCTAAATGCACCAACCCAGATTTGGCATCCGATTAGAGTGACAAGTAGAAATACCAGCCAGATTCGCATTGCCTAAAGATAACAAAAGTTTAGACGAAGATTGCACGTTTAAACATGTACATTGCCCCCAAAAGATAAAATAAGTTAGAAAAAGATAATGAGCTAGACTGCCTGTGCCGGATAAGACTCACTGTCCTTCAATCTTCCCACAGAAAGTTTTAGGTTAATTAACAGAATCCACTGCAAACCGGCCACACAGCACAGAGCAGTAAGACACTGACGGGTACATCCGGGGTGCAAGCTAAGGAATGATCATTTATATTCAAACAAAATTTCAGATTCAGACTACTTACGTTGTTGAAAAGAGGAAATCAAGCCGTTCAAACCAGACACGTACTAAAATTAATTTTTCCTCCTGGAACTTTTCATGCGTACTGCGAATAATTCTAAACCTAGATAAGTACAGCAATACAGCACTACCAACAAACTACCACTACACCGCTATCGCTACCAACTGCTATCCAGTTTTCGATTTAACCCTTAACCTCAGTAATCATGTGGTTGTTTCCGTCGAAAATATTTTATTATCCAAAGATCCATTGATTTGGTCTCCTTTTGACTCATTTGCGTTGTGTAACAATATATTTATCATTAAAGAAACCAGGTATATTTAAGAATTTCAATGTCATGTCTTATGATATAATTTTTTTTATCTGGTACAAAACAGCATGGTTGTTCATATTATGTAGTCTGTATTTATTTGTTTTACATAGATTACCTGGCGTAAAAAGCTCCTTGCGCGGAAATGGAAACGCGTGAAAATCTGAGATGCCCGGAATTAACAGATGATACAGGGAGAAAAGACACAGAGATAATCAGTGATTCAAATGAATCAAAAAACCCACTGAAAATACACAGTAAAGAAGAGTGCAGTGAGGACATGGGGAACCGGAAGAATTTCTTGGAGGACCGTCAACAAAAAGAAGCACATCGTAAGACAATTGCTGCACCAGGTTCTCAAGATCATATCATGACAGAAGTATGCAATGATTTTACCACTTCAAAGCAACCCGAAATAGGAAATCAGAAAAGCATCTCCTTAATGACATCTCAAACCATGTCACAATCGTCTCCAGAAAATGTTAATGAAGATTGTCCAGAAATTTCTGAGTGTGCAGATTCTCGACCAGGAACATTGCCAGGAAAAACTTCAGTATCAGATACTTACAACCCGGAAGGTGGTACTGCTATGGACTCTTTGGATAATGATGACGATGTAGTTATTGTGTCGGAAATGAATTCTGATGGCAGCCACAAAAATGCTACTTTCATGAATACCTACAGACGGGCAGTAGTTCCTTATTCAGATACTGATGACTCCGACAGTTCATCATCCAGTAGTAGTTGTGACAGTGACAGCAGTGAAGGAAGCAGTGTGTCAGACTGTGAAGGATCAGATAGGTACGTCTCTCAAAGTTGAAGTCAAAAACTAACTAATGCTTTTAACTAAGCTCTGAATGGTATTATAAATTGATTTGTTTGAACTTTTAACAGCTAGCATTAATCGTGGACTAAGAATTTTCTGTAACATTTTCTTTTCCTTGCAGTGAAAACAACTTACCTGCATGCTCTATTCGAAGAAAAGCTATGCCATCTCCCGTAAAAGCTCCCAAAGTAAACGGAGAACTTGATATATTAGATCTTCCTCCAATAGAAGATTTGCATATTAGCGTTCGAAATGATCAAGTTGTTGAAATTGGGAAAGTGCTACATATTGTTGATACTTTGGGTGAGTAGGAATGCTAAAGTTTCATCTTTTTAAACCTTTTTAACCTTAATCAATATTACGAGGTGATTATGTAATTAATGTATTTACTCTCTTGCTCTCCCAGTTGTTGTAGAGTGCTACAAAGACCAGCCTCCATTGGATATAGATAGTGTGCTATTTCTAGACTGTGGCGCTCGTCCTCTCGGACGTGTATTTGATGTAATGGGTCCAGTAACTGAGCCCTTGTATTGTGTACGATTTAATTCCAAGCTGCAAATTGAGGAACACAATATACATTCAGGAATGCTTGTTTACTGTGCTCCTCACACAGAGCACAGTAATTTTGTGTTTGTCCAAAAACTTGTTCAGTAAGTAAATTAATGTTTGTCGTCCATCACTGACATTTTTTACTGCAAAGTTTGTGGACTCTCGTTGTTATAATATTCTAGTCATTTGTAAAACGCTTTAACAGTTTGGTTTCATGCAGTATTTTTCGTTTCATATTTCAGGATGAAAGGCAGCGATGCATCATGGAAACAAGATAAGGAAGTCCCACTATCCGAGGTAGATTTCTCAGATGATGAGGCGGAAGCAAAGATCAGGAAAAAGGTACGAAAAGTGGATGTTTTGAAGAAGCTCTTATTCCAAAACTAGATCAGCACCTTCAGGTTTAAGGGTGCAGGGCAATGAAGAGAAAATTTGGGGGGAGGGGGGGTCAAATCTAGCAAGAATTGGCTACAGCTAAAAAAAATTGCCCACCATCCAGACAGTCGGCAGGCGGGTGAAGATGATGCCCAAATCCAGATTTGGGCAGTGACGATCCTCAATAACAGTTTCCTTAATTCATTTTGTTTGTATCACATGGTGCTAAAAGATTAAAATTTCTTGTGCAGTTTGGAGGGTACGCATACGCATGTGGAAGAATATGCTTGGTCAGAAAAACGAATTTTTGTCTTTCTTTTTTATTACTGTATTGTTTTGTTGAGAAAGATTATCTCTTTTCAGGGGGAAGGTCACAGTACGGTTGTTGTTACGAAGGGCACAGATGAGCCGAGATCCAAGATTTCAAAAACAGCAAATCAACAGATGACTCCCAGTTGTTCGTCTGACGCCTCCAGATTCCAAGGCTATCCTAGAGGAGCTGCCAGAGGTGAATGTCGTCCAAGAAATCCTTGGGGTTGGCCTGGGGCACAAAATGATTTTTCAAGAAACAGACAACAACAAAAGTCAAACCACTCTTGCTCTCAGAGCCCTGTAATGCCTTCCCTGCTTAATTATGGTCCTCAGAGTCCATATCGGAAGCAACCTTCAACTAATAGTTCAAGACCTGGCAATTCTATTTATTTTAGTGATTCACAGTTTGGAAGAAAATCTGATCCTGAGCACTTCAACCAACTTCCGCCCAATACCAGTAACAACTACAGTCCATCTTGGTCTTCGAATGTGAGTCCTGTTTCAAATCGAGGAACTTACAACTCTCAAAATTCATCGGAGAGATCCAATACTTCTTGGAGTTCCAATGAAAGACCTGCTTCCTCTCAGAGAAATTCTCACCCAAATAATAATTTCAACTACTGTCAGTCATGGACCTCGAATGAAGCACCTTTTTCAAGGCAGGGAAACTACTCTTCTCATAACGTTACTAGTCAATCAAGGTATCCCAGTGAAATGCACCACCCACAGCAAAATCCAGAAAATCAAAGATACTTTGCATTCCAATCTGAAATCGCAAAATTAGTGGAGGCTTATAATAGTGGAGCAGAAAGTCCTGCAGCAGTACTGCCACCATCTCGTAGTATGCATCCACCAACCTCGTTCAGTGCACGCCCTCCACCACCAGCTCCACCATCATTTGGTGACCAACCCCCAATGTTTTCATTTGGTGCTCGAGCCCCTCCGCCACCATTTTCAGGCTTCCAAGGTAATCGCTTTCCTTCAAGGTAGAAGTAGCCTGAACTGTTTTTGTTGCGTACAAATCATTTTATTGCTTTGTCAAAATTAATTCGTGTAGCATAATGTCAGATATTTTCCTAGTTGACTCTTATGATTTTTGTGTGTGCAGTGTAATAATATTATTTTCTTCCATTTTTTATTTTTTGTTTATATTTTATTCATTACTAAGTGAATTATTGGTACTCACAAATTGATTTGCAATGTACAGGAGTGTTACAGAGTAGTGATGAGATTGATTTGTTAGTGAATTGAATAAAAACATTCAAGATAACATTAATTTGATTTATTTTCTTGGGATATGTACATTCTATACATAAGGTTGTGTCGTGGAACAAAGACAGTTTTTAGACATTTAATTTTATTCAGTTCATTTGAGGTCTCCAAGGCACTGTATAACAGCACAATACAATGCTGAATTTGAGCAATTTGTTTAAGTAGTTATTCCTACCTACAGAGGAATATGCCTACATTTAAAGAGAATTTCAAAATTTACCAAGCTGAAGCGTGAAACTACATAATTAAACAATTAAATTAAAAGGAGCATCATATTTCATTTAAGCCAAACTGGCAGTATATTGCTGAATCAAACCAAAAAAAGAAAACAATGGTAAACTAAGAAACAATGAGTAAAAATCTTACTGGATGAAAAAGACTATTGATTTTACTGGAAAATTTAACCATCTACTTCCGACAGATCAAGCCATTGTGGGAACTGCTGATAGATTATGGCCATGCGCAGCAGTTCTCTGGGTTTTAAATCTGATGCACAGTCCAGTCCACTGCTGGTAGGCCATTCTTGGCAGCTCAAGGCTACTAGCAGCCTGGTCTGAACCCCAAGGACCCCACAGGGCTGACCGCGGCCTGGTAACGAAACATCAGAACTTTCGGCTTGGATGCCCTCAAGGTAATCCTACACGGGAAAAGACCAAATCTTCATCACCTGATACATATAACATAATCTGAACAACCTGATCTATTCAAAACTGGAATTCATACATAGTACGATATTAAATCAGTCACTAGAATGTAACAGACAGGATGCATTCATAAAAATGGTAAAACCTTCTCATTCAAGTGTAGAGACACCCTCAGTCAAGTTTTAACTAGCCTGGATAATATGAGTTACATCGCTATCATTTCTAGTCCACATTCTTTTTTGCACATCCTGGTGACTTAGGAATAACATAGATTTTTACGATCTTTTAATTAATCGCAATTTGCGGCTCAAAACAAAGAATAAAATAGAACTGTTGGTAATTATGGAGAACAGCGACTTCTTCAAAATGCATCGCCGGTAACATCATACCTTAGCATTGACGACCATACTGGTTACTAAACCAACACACAATAAATTAGGAGACAAATAAAGTATATAGAAAAGTGAAATATATACCTGAATTTGTACTAAAGTTTTTCAATATGGACTAATTTAGAAGTAAATTGACAAGTATGTCAAGATTTACGATCACATGACCATGACCCCCACTAAAAAGTAAAGGTAAAAAAATTTAAGAACGATGTGACTATTTTCTCCATAATACAGAGTCAAAACAAATGATTTAACTATAAATTCATCCACATCGAAAGTGAGATAAAACCAGACAGTATTCTAAATGGGATTGAAGATAAAGAAAATACACGTTTCTATGTAAAATGCAATGAGAAATGGTTTTAAATAATTAAAATAATGGTAACCTATTACAAACACAAGGTATCTATCAATATGACAAACAGTAAGAACGACAAAGACAGATGGGTTATTAAAAAACTTACTTAATTGCAAATTGATTACTTAAATGACACAAAGAAATACTATTAACCTCCAGACAATGTCAGCATTCTGTATTTTAAAATGCAGAACAATAATATTTAGAGAAGACAGCATCACATACACTTCCAAATTAAAACTAAGCAGACTTTCATGCACTTAAGATTAGATTACTTACAAAACATTTGTTCTTCAAGAAAAGAAAAGATGATGAAACTGAATAGAACTGTAATTGGTGTTTCATGGCATAGAAAAATAAAAGAGAAAAAGATTCCGAATCAGAATGTATCTCAATATAAAGAACATGACTAAGATTCAGTAAATTGAAGGTAATGATAACATAAAACCAGATTGCCTGGTCTAAGACTTCGTCTTCAAATTGAAAATGATTACTGTAGTAAAATTTAATTTCGGTACATTTAACATCACGGGCACTTAATGTAATCAAAATCTGACCAAATAAATCGTCAACAAGTAATTCAAATCATCATAGAATTCAGGGTAGTAAAAATAATAGTCAAATTAAAACTGATGATCTTCATGAATCATACTGTCAGCAGAATCTAGGTCCTAAAATGCCTGACTTATGAGCTCTTATGCAAAATCAATGAGGAAGTACTTCTGTAGTTACGCACATCACACAAGATGAAAAACTGATGGACGAACACCTATCTTGTGATGAAGCCACAGAGAAGAGAGAAGACAGAAAAGCAAGTGAGCCAGATTCCATGATGTTAGTTAGCTGGTGAATGGTAATGGAACCCAGATAGTCCAGACACCACATAACAGTAATTATTAAAGCTCAGGCACCAAAACATCATGTGCAGCCAGGAATGTGCAGGTTCACAGGTATGTCGATTCACCTGCAAGACAATCAACAGACACATGTTAGTAAATTTAATCCTTAAACTGAATGGCCATGCAAATGAAATGATGACAAAACAAGAAAAGCTAATAAGCTAATTAGGTCATCAGGTCATCAACTGCCAAGAGAACAAATGAATTCCCTCCAATGTAATAGATAAGTCTAGATTATGAATCACAGTGATGACACACCAGCATGCTATCACACAAAGTACAAGAATTAAAACAAGGTCATGAAAAAAGATTAGATAGAATTCCCATATTTGTTGTAAGTTTAAAACAAGACCAGATGAGGACTTCTGTGCAAGCTTTATCATCTGCAGGTATCACGGACAATATTAAGTGTGAAATAATGTTTAAAATAGAGACAGAGAAAATCTGGAGAATCTAAGTCTCTGAACAGAATAAAGGAGAAAAGAGTCTACATTTAAAATCATAAACTCTGACATTTCAAGCATTACAAGAAAGAGAGACAACAAAAAGAGAACGCAGCATGCACATTTGGCATAAGTTAGTTAAACATATATGCACACAAATAAATATCTTGGGGATTGCACTTGAATACATTGAATAAACGTGAGTCCATCCCCCGTTGTCATGACATTTGTTTTAAATCAAAAATAACAAATGAAATAGAATAAACATATAAGTTCTTATTTCATGTTCAAGTCATTAATATGTACTGAATGCGTGGAACTTTTAGCATATAAGGAAGGCAGTGAGAGGTGCTCAGCACGGTTTTGACGCACTACATACTACTAACTCACAAAGCCGAAAAACATCAATAAAGGATTAATAGCTTTAGGAAAATATCTTCGTACATATTTGAAAATAAGGGGATATTCAGTTGGCTGATCAGAAATTCCTGGAATTGATGTATAACAACACATCGCCTCAACATGATTTCAAGACCTTAATTTAAAACAAAAATCAACTTAAATAAGATTGTAAATTCAAATCAAGTCTCCATCTTTTTAAGGGAATATCTAACAAAAGCAAAACTATGCAGTATTGTAAGAAATGCTTTTCATAGGAATCTTGTATATTTTGTATCTTTTTGTAAGACATTTTCAAGTTGAATTTCAATCGATGGATGGAACACTCCACTGTGACTACAAATGGTTTAGAAGATTCATACGGACCACTCAGCTGGTCATAGAATAGTTAATGACTGATAAGAGAGTAGAGAACTGGTTACGTTACCCAGTTATTGCAAAACTGCAAATAACATTATTTAAAAATTATTACCATGAACATGGTAAAGAAGATCAGCAAAGAAATTCTCCTCAAGCACAACTAGTCTAAAACATTTGCAACATACAAATTAAGAAAACAAAAAAAAGAAACTGAGCAAGCTGCAACACTCCTTGAGAAAAGAAGAAGACTAAACACTCAAAGCTCAAAACAATAACTATGCCACGACTATTCATTTCAATCAAAGCCAAAACCAGTGCTGATGTTCATGCGAAAACTTTTCACATGAAAGAGAATGAATCTGACCTTACCTGTCAGTACAATGCATGCAGAATGATTATACACCAATTTACCTACATCATTGAATCCAAAGTAATGTTGACTGCTGTCCTTTGTGAGAGATTGTTTAAGTTTACAGAGCATGAGGACCACCACCACGTAATTACAAGAAAAGTGTTACTGTGTACTTTCGCTCAAACCACAAACTTTTGCCTAACTCAGATTAATTGTCAATGCTCGCTTCATTGCGGAGTAAGTATGAATAGTAGGCAAAAGCACAGAAAGATGAAAATTCATCCTCAAAGACTCTGTTACGTGCAAATATTTCAAGTTTTGGAGTGATAAGCCTCCAATGACCTGTCGGCTTTAGCGCACATTGCACTCATGAAGTTCCCAGGAACATGTTGTATTTGAGATTTCCTTTTATTGTAACAACAGTAGCAATGCAGTAAAGGATTGACTGTCATATGAATCTGTAATTATCACTGTTTTAAACATGAACATGAAGTCATTGAGTTTTCACTGTGAGTATGACAAATAGCAAAGGCGACAAAGAAGTCAGTATATGTAGATTCAAAACTGTGTTTAATGCATTTTTTCCTTTTTTTAAAAAATAATGCAACACATCATATTTTGTATGGATACTATACAAAGTCACGTCCCTAGAATATGAATGTTGGCTTTCTCATTAGTTGACAATACAAAACAAGTGGTAAAGAATAATGAAAGAAGAAATAAAAGGACTGCTATGATGAGAGCTGGTAGTACTGGGTAGAACTACAATGCAGCAACTTTAATTCTGTATACAAAGAGAAATTTGTGAAATATATACGTGATGACATTGCTTGATGACAGTGAGTACGACTTATTCATTTTACCTCAGGGTATGGCACAATACTGTACATGAAAGTCAACAATAGAATGCATTATTATGGAAAAATAGTCATTTAGCAAATCCACCACAGCAGGCTTGCAAAATGTTACACAGCTATGAGCCACGATCACAGCACTAAATACAACTGTACACCAGTGAATACAGATTTCTAGCGCAGACAAAGGATACATTCCCAGTCTATGATGTAAGAAGATGGAGTTAAAATATACAAGGCATGGTACCACACAGCACAAACATCGCACACAGAAAATGTACAGCACCATACACTGCAGTCGTACTCTAATTAAAAGTTTGGTGCGACTTGCAATGACTTTAGTTACCTACAGATCTCAGGAGAAACAGATACATAACAAAAAGAAAAGTGATGATACAAACAAAGTACCACATCTACCTAATCTCAGCATCTCAGCATCTTTAAGGATGACTCAAGATGTTGATGACTTTGTACCTAAGGTGAAGTATGCGTGTTTACATTAACTCTTGCAAGTTGCACAGAAACAAGATATCTATGATAGAAATGATAGAAAATTACAAATATGACGACAAGAGGAGTACGAGAAATATCAAAATATAACAAGCTTGAAACAAGGACAATCTTTGAAAACCACCAACACTTTAAAACCAAAGTAAGTTCATCATTCCTTATTTTGAATAATATATGCTAAAATATTGGTAGCAATATGATGACTAATTTCCATAATCTCCTCCTATTTAAGAGAAATTCGGTCCATCTAACACCCAAAGGGCAAAAAGGTCTAACAAATTGATATAACTAGGGAGAAAATGGGACATTTGTACTTGCAACAAACCACCTCCTTCAAGATACACATCGTACCTCGAGGTACTAAGCGCACACATCCACATCACAGTAACGCTCCATAACATAACTTCCTGACACACCCTGTGGGAACTCCCCTTCCTTATGCATCCAAATGAAAACAGGACTGTATACATTACAGAAAAAATAACATTTAAAAACAGGAAAACAAGAGATCACACAGGTTTCAGCTACGCAAGCACATCCAATATGAAAGTGCTCTTAACCAGGTACTGAAACAATCGAATATTAAAGGGTGATCTTTCAATACGCACGAAATTTCTAGTCTACAAATGATTGAAAAAGAGAAATAGAAAACATTCTTCACATAAAAAATGCCATTAAATAATGACAGAACAAATCGAGAACTCACAGTGCAATTTGGCAAAATGAATTATGGGATGGGTACACTAAAGCAGTTACCCAGGCCACTTATTTCATGGATAGAGGGATTGGCTAGAACAGAGTGGCAAAAGAAACTGTCATAGATTCCACATACGTTTATGGCAGCTCTGAGAAGAGCAATTCAAATATTATGAAGAGAAAAAGCATGAAGAACCGGAGCTCAGTATGCATATACACAAAGTGTGCATAATTAGCTCTAGCAATCCATCCTAATGTCATTTTCTTGTAGCTATGAAAACACCGCTAACACAAGAGATTCAAAGCCTAAGTTAAGAGGGTGACATTTAGACAATTATTATTTCTTTTATATGCTCCTCAGGACTGCAGTTATTGGAGCAATGGCAATAACAATGATCTCTAACACCATAAAATTCAGCTTACTTTAACAGATATTTATAGCAGTTGTTAATGACAAGAGAAATTTTTCTTTGAAACGGAATCATGATTGATAATTTGACATGGTCTCTTTCTGTGGTTTATTTCATAACAGTAAGCCAAAAAGACATAAAGGACAAAATGATTAGCTTGAGAACCAAGTATATCTCAACCATATCTTTGAAGTAAGCAAATTGACAAAGGAAAGAAAGAACTTCATGCTGCCATCTGAACTACGTGAATTTAGCTAAAAGGAAATTTAAAAAAAAACAATGGCAAAACTAATAATATAAAAGATACTGAAGTAATAATTTTTTTTGTTTTTAAATTCAGTACATTATCCTGCCCTTACCTGGTCTTGTTTCCATCTCATAAATGCCCTATAAAGAAGATATTCATTACTTTCTACTCTTTGGGAGGAACAGTACAGTAGTGCTCGATGGGATGGATCACTAACCAAGAGGCATGGATATTGACATCAGAGAGGAGAGAAAAGATCCAGCAATGTCAATCATTAGCTTTCAAGAAATAAATAAACCAAAACCATTCTCAAATCAATGGAGTACAGACCAACCACAATGATAAAGCAGATTGCGTTGAATCAATACATACAAAAAATCTTTACGCAAAACAACCTCACTGCATATAGGGCTGTAGAGCTAAATTTAAGTCAATAACAATGGTAAAAAGAGAGGAAGGAAAAAAAAGGTTAAAAAGCAGCAGAAAAGAAGATTTACTTGACTGCTCCCCAATTAAATCACGGGTACACAGACTCCATCTGAAATATTCTGGAATACCATTCATTTGTGATCCACGTAAATACATTGAATGAAAGCAAATTGATGTTAAAAGATGTGATAAAGCAAGTGAATAGACCTGCAAATATTGAAGGTCAGAAAAAATGATGTTTTAGCCTGATTCACTCTGCACAATTATGTGCAATGCTTTGTGTTCTAGATTTAGTAGCAAGCAAACGAGTGAGTGAATGTAGTGGAGAATTGATATATCCAACAGTGAAAATTAAAATGATTTAAGGATTTCATGTATGTGACGAGTAAACCTAGATTTAAGGAAAGTTAATACATAAATAGTTAAATAAATACATATTCACTGGCAATCAAGCCTCAAGAATATGAGTTATAACAGACTAACTTAATATTGCCAGCAGGTCAATTGAATGAGAAAACAGTTGCTCTCACATTTGACAAAATGCATCACATCAATTAAACTTCATAGAGTACTACACTATATCAGTAAACAATAACAAAAGAAAAGTCTTGCTGAAGTACGTAAAAAAAAGAGACGAAAATATATCAAAGAAAAATGAACAATTTTTTACAAGGCCAATAGCTCTGAAAGGGAAATACAGAAAACTAGAACACTGAAGACTGCTGACATGTACGATACGTCGAAACATCCATTTTAAGCAACATTCTGACAGGAGATTTTTTTCTAGTAGTTTAAGTTTCATGAAAATCCTTGTGCAGAAGCTTGGATGCAGCAGATAAGTTAAAAAAGGCTTGCCCTTAAGTAGTTCATCTGAGCAAAATTTACATCCACTTGAATTCACAAAAGCTACCACAAATAACACAATTTAGTTGCAAAGTTGAAAGTAAGATAAGTCTAATGAAAGAACTATACCTGGGTAAAAATAAAATAAAATAAAATTTCACAAATTCCCTTTTCAGAAACCACACATTAATTTTTTTTTTTCAAAACACCTCATAGTTATAATTTAAAGAAGATTCCGCATATTTTCGCATGCCGAGGAAATCTTGAATAGATAACAACATGCTTACATACATGTCATTGTAAAATTTTGATGCATACCCATCCGATTAGTACAAATAAAAATTTTCTTGGGGAAACAAGGCAGGCTAGGCAAGGATAAGTACATAAATTAGATACAACAGATTTTCATCTGAGTATCATTTTAAACAGGGGCCTACAAAGGTACAAAATTTTGATTTCTGACGAAAAAGAGGCAGAGGGCGACAGGTTTCAAGTTAGATGCTTTTACAAAGATGACCTACGACAATTATCAACAAGAATGCTGAATTGAGCTTTCTCACTGGGCAAAATGGAGGCGGACGACAATGAACTGCATCAGCGTTGAGGTCTTCACGATTCATAGAGTTGACTTGGTTGGCAAAATTCAGAGTTGGACAGGAGGGTGTAGCGTCCCACTCGGCGACTCTCCGCAGCTTCAACTGCGGAACACGGCCAAAATAAGCCGACAATTCACAAAACACAACAATTCAAATAAAGTGAAGATTTCATGATAATGGCATTAAAATATCTATATGCTGATTAAACTATCTAAAATCATCTAAACTGAGGAGTTCCAATTTTTAAATTTGCTACTGTAAGCATTCCAATACATTTAAGGGCCCTTCCAAAAATATACGAAGTACTCAGACCGTGTCCCTGACATAATCCCACAGGCTTGTCCTTTCCCTTATTGTTCCATATGCAGCATACATAGCAGTGCCAATACATAGTGGCTAAGCATCTGCTACTGTACTGCTGGCTATACGATTTAACTGAGATTGTTCCAACACATATTAAGTGCATAAAACCACACAAATCCATTATCAACAAGTCCATTGCTCTCATGGTAACTAAGGCTTGGCTACAATCAAAGAGAATGTTGATGTTTGAACCAGAGTTCATGCCTGTCAGTAAAACAATTTAATTTAGAAAACATATTCATTGGAACCCAAAGGACCTTAAAAGTTCAAGTATAAAAAACAACAGCAAATAATCTTACGAACAGTAATGCGATAAGATGCAATAAAATCAATATCAGTATACACACAAAAAATATAAGCAACAAGCATATAAGGACAATGAAGGCAGGTACAACATCAGGAATCTTGAATACATTACCTGAGCCAAAACTATATATTGTATTGTGCTAATGGTGCAACTACTCAACACACACAGGGCACAGGGCACACAAATTTTCTTGAACATAGTGAACCTCTGAATTCCAGCACAGTATTCAAGGATGTTAAGTAGCAAATGTATATAAAACAAGATCCAATTGCAACAACACATAACTGTTTTAAAAGCCATGCATGCAGTTGCTTTCATTGGGTGGGTTATACATTAACTGGCAGTCGCAAAGAAAAGGAACATCTAGACCGTCGCCACCTTTCAGATTTAAGAGAGGACAAAGAACATAAAGGGGATGCATGCGGTGCACAGTGTTCATACAGCTACAGTTATTCTTTAAGAAACAGATGGATGGAAAACGATGAAAATAAAAAACACAACACAGTTAACACAATAAGAGTAAACCACTTCTAGTCATTCCACAGCAAAAGAAAAATCTGAATGTAAATGATTTTCTTATTGTCCATGCTCTGGTTTAGAATAGTTGTCTCTGTTTTTCTGGGCTTAACTGCCACAAGGAATGAAATTTCAAACCACACTCCTGCCAAGGACAATTCGATTTTCTGGCTATTTCCACGTCTGTGACATATCCATTGCATTTGCACTAAGACATTGCTTTGGCTTCCCTACATATTTTGAATCCCATTTTGTTTCTCTGATTCCAAAATTTGGCCTATCTTGAAAATTAATTGAAGTAGGGTCAATGTAAATAGGTGACACAATATTGTACACTCTTGTGAGTTCTTTTTTGAATGAGGCAAGATTAAGTATTCTTTCTGAACCAATTTCCAGCAAAACCAAAGCAGTGTGGTTGCTGTGCAGAGAGAGAGGAAGAATGTTCACTTCTTACAGTCAGTTGCAGATATGCGGCATGAGCTCAGCATCAACCACCAGCACCTTAACCAATGCCTAAGAGCGCCATTTCATTCTTTGTCTGTGTCAGACGTTCTCAAACTACATATTCTCAAATTATTCTTTGACTTCAAAGAAGAAGAACTTTCAGTTAATCTATCACAAGTTTTACTAATAAGGCAGTAAATGTATGCATAACACCAAAAGCATGCAGTAACTATTTAGAGGCAATAAACTATGTAAGTTAACAAAAGGAACAAAATTTGGAAAAGGGTAAATGCGCACCTTTCTTAAAGTTCAGCGACGTGCCTTGCAGCTTAAATGATATCAAACAGATAGAAATGAAAAAAAGGAAACATTTTAAAATCAATTTGTAAAATACTTCATGAATACCCAAGAAGTACAGAACAACTCATTTTGCAAATATTGTTAGGAAAAAACATGGCTCAAAATATTAAAACACTTTATCTGAATGAGGAACAAAATGCAAGAAAAGTTAGATAATAAGACATGTAAATAGCTATTTTGAGCAGTCTCATGCCAATTCTTGAAATAGAAAGTTCTGTCTGATATGCTGCAATGTTTGAGAGAGAAGTGTGCAAGGTAAGTGGGCATATATGCAATACATATAACAGCAAGATAACTGTTATAAGAAAAAAAGGAAGATTAGTGCTTTGAAAAATGTAGCATAAAATGTCAAAAGCAGATCTTTGTAAGCATTCCACAACAGTGCATAAAGATCATTCAATTAAATATTGAAAGGTCCCAATGATTTTGTCAGCACCAATTCAGAAATCAGCTGATCAGGCTCCTATGAGATGGCGAAGAGCAGTAATGTAGTTGATACAGTTTCCATGCACAACTGTGGCATATACACAAGAAAAGTCACATTTTGACTCCAAAATTTGTAGAAGCTTGGTACAGGTGGATAGAAAAACAAAGCTATAAAAACTTTGATAATGTAATTGACTGTTGAGATAGCGGCAGTATTTGTGGCTACAAAGTATCATGGGTATGGGTGCAGTGTGATATCAACTGACGATGAACAGAAGCAGTGAGATGGGTCTGTTACAATACACGAGCAACAATGTTACAGAACTCACCAGATTCCCAGCCGTCTTCTTCATCCTCTTCATCCTCTTCCTCTTCTGCAGTAGAAGCATCTGTAGAGTCTGCCTCAGATGATTCACTTGGAGTTTCTTGAATATTATCAGTGTTGCCAGAGTTGATAGTAGATTTTCGCCAATCAGATGGATCAGTGGGAGGCAGTCTGGCCATTAATATATGAACCTGAATCAGGAGAATTGATAATTAATACACTATTACAAATAGTAAAAAACTATACGAATGTATAATTAGAATGCAAAGGTGCTGTTATACTTACTCGAAAATCTGGAGGAAAAATTTTATTTTGTTTATCTTTGTGTGCATCATCTAATTCCTGCTTTTCAAGCCTAAGAATGACCATTTTAGTGTCGGGGTCCAGAGAAGCCAACGACCTTGTCCTGCAAAAGAAAATTGGCAAATAGGCACACACGGATAAGAAAAAGGACAAGAAACAAGAAGTTATTCTCTTTCTTTCATCCATATGAGAAAAGAACTGATAAGAGTGTAGGTAGTAAATGCAAAGTAGAAAAAAAAATGAATTACCTCACAGAATTACTACTGGAGTCAACATGAGCAATTTGAGCCTGTTCATCAAAACTGAGTGCTCGGCTTGTTCTTTCTGGCCTGTCCAGTTCTTCATTACCATTTTCTTTTACCTCAGGTACACTTATAGCTTCTTCTCTTACAAAAAAGGTATTAAACCAAAATTGGAACAATTTTTCCTGTAAGCAGGTACAAAATGATAAGGACATCAGCTGAAGTCTACAAACACTACCAATGGCTTTGAAACTAAGCGCTCTTACCTTTCTCATCATCTTCGGTTTATTGAAGAACTCCACCTTGATGTCTCCTTCTAATGGAACAAGATGTTCCAGGGTAATTGTTAAGGAGGGAGCTCCTTTTTTCACCTCATAAACAGGGGACTGGAACAGTTTCTTGTTCCCTGCAGATATTGCAAAAGCAATACCTAAAAATAACATAAGATCTCAGGTTAAGGACATAATGATACACTCAAATTTCACTTCTCGATTTGAATGTGTGAACTTACTGCTTTGTCCTCCATTTAGAGCAGGCACAGGTTCAAGTCTTATCTCCCTGATAGTTAAAGTTACAGGACGATAGATTAACTGCTCTTGAACAAGAGACGCATAGTATTCAACGTAACGCCTCTGACTGGGAATAGTGACTCCCTGAAAACCAAAACACAATACAAATATCTTACACTGATGAGATCTTGAGATCTACTTCCCAGCAACCAAGCGAGGAACAAGTTTCTACCTTTTTGTCATGTGTCCTTCTTTCTCCATAGTAACTTAAAGCCTCGTTTGCAGTTGGAAAATATTTGGCATGAAGCATATAACAACATACCATAGTCCCTGTCCGACCCTGTAAGCCAGAATATTACCAGATTTAATTTATTGCTCTATGAATCAATCCAAAATAAACGAAAATAATTAAAATGAGGAGAATACAATGAGATATTACCTTTCCAGCTTTGCAATGAACAGCAGCCACATTCTTGGTATCTTGTGAAAGCCATTCATGTACATCAGCACAGAAAGGCTGTATGACTTCCATAGTGGGCGGATTATGGTCATCAAATGGATAGTTAGCCACCCGCTGTTGAAACTTAGCAACATCATAGGAACGTTCAGAGCACAGATTATAGATCTTATAATGGTCCTTATGTTTTTTTTCAAGAAACTTTACTACGTCATCGATGTGATTTCTGTATACTCCTTCAAGCTTCTCAGCAGGAAAACCCATTGCTATAAGGTTGCTTTGAATGTCTGAAGAATCATGGTAAAGGAAAATGCAAACTCTCATTTAAATTGGTAAGTCCCGAACTTACTTCGATAGAAATGTGAATACCACTGCTAAGCTGATGAATCATTATATTAATGTTAGTGACTAGGATTAAGCCATTGGAAGAAAAGTACAAAATGACAATGTTACAGATACATTAGATAAAACAATCTCATAAATAAGAAAAACTAAATGACCGACACAAGACATTAAGGATTACAAATTATAGTCACGGCAATGATAAAATTGACAGATCAATGTGGTAATAAAAATGTAAAGCAATCACACTGTACACAAACATATGAGGAGGATAAAAAAAAATATGAACTGGAAAATAAAAGACTGTACTCTCATAATAAAGGATACAAGTCAGGTCCAGGTTAAACCCGTCTTGTGTATAGCGTTTCCTTCTTTTACTGACCAATCCCTTGATGGGATTGGCCATCTTCATATTCGCCATCTTCAAGTTATGAGCATAACAGTCATCTGTGAAAGAAACGCATTCGCCAATAAAATACCAGCCTTGATACCAGTTAAGCCAAACAGTAGGTTAAGCACTAGAATGAGCACATACACAATCAACTTTCGCCATTACATTCTCGTCGCATTGGAGTTACGTGAGAAAAATTTAGTCTAAAAAATGAATTACCGATGAATTCATCGGTACTAATATTCGTCAATTATCACGCTAATGTGAACGAGGCTACATAAGCCTACATCTACGAGTCCCTACATTTACCAAGTGCGAACCAATCTGTCACGCTCTCGGAAATTCTTAAACTTGCACCACAGCAAAAAAGCATAAAAATTGAAAACTGTGTATGGGAAGGAAACCCACTGTAGGGCACTATTAGAAATGCAGTCAAGGGGCCCAACAAATTAAAACATAGGAAATTCGAGAATTTCGTTAGTGTTCCTTTGTGTACCTTGCAGCACGAACCAATGGCGTCTTCGTACCAAATAAAAAGAAAACAAAAGACGAGGAGAGAAGCAGAGGAAGAGAGAGGACGACGGAGGGTCGGACACCAGGCAGATAGATAACAGCGTTTACGATTTAGTGAATGTGAGTGTAAACCTACGCTGACTTTGTTTTTCCTATGCAAAAAAAAAAAAGCCCTCTGTCATAATTAATTAAGCTAAGGTGTTAGCTCCACCTTGTTTAGCTCGTAGACAATAGGTCTTATGCACGAGCGCTAGCGTTCAGTTGTTTGGCCGCCATGTTTGTGTACCGCGCAGCACAGGGTCTTATGGAGGAACGTGGTTTTCGAATTTTTAAAATACGAAAGAAGTGACATACGTTCGTGAAAT
>CABIKL010000422.1:0-23031 GCA_902196195.1 Aptinothrips rufus
GGGGGAGGCTTGGGCTACCGTCCGCACTTCGGCTTACGTTCGGGTCTGGGAGGATCGGTCCGTTCTCTGCCCTATAGTACCCAACGAGCTAATGAGGGGCGAGTACGTTGTCACGTGATATCCGCATCTGATGGCGCTGAAATACGGCTTTTGCGCGGAAACAACTTTCTTAAGTTAATTCATAGCTTTAAATTGAAAAGGAAAATTAATCATGGGAAGGGCAAGGTACTTGCTAGGTATTAATGCCCATATAATAATGCATACAAGTGCTAACAATAGTAAAACAGTAAAAATTGGCGCTGCCGTAGTTGGTCACATATATCAGGAATCAACAAAAGGAGGCGGCCACAATTGAAATCATTATTTTCTATTTGAATCGTCGCGTCCAGTGATTTTCAAGTTTGGAGAATTCGATTTCACTGTAAGAAATAATTAAGTTTTAACCTAACGTTAGTGCTTATAATTGCATAACACAATTTCTTTTTAGAGAAAATTTTTGTTTTTATGCTTTAAAGTAATTATCGTTGAACATGGATAGTCCTGTCCTAGGCCACAAGTAGGGTCGTCATGTCAGGCCTTCATGTCTCTTTCTCCCCTCTCCCCGCGCCACGTGTCTCCTGATGTTAAAGATAGATTCAGCGCGCGACGACCTAGACTACAAATGATTGCGAAAGCTAGCGCTCTAGGGCGCAACTTCGCCCGTGACTTCTGCTGCTGTCATCCGCTAAACGCCCCGTCGTTTGAGGAGCATTAACTAATCGGTATTTTATTGCATTCCCTTCACTGTGTCTAGAGATTGATGTTCTCATCAATTGGCGTTTGGAAATTTAAATGTCATGATTCTAATTCATCAAGTCATGTGGATCAAATTATAATAGCTGTACCTAACCTAATAAAGTGTTCATATTTCTACTTTAATTGATAAAGCAATTAAATCACGCCATGTCATGTTGAGCAACGATATTTGTTTCTAGACTCATTTCTACTGAACTTATTTTTTTAACACGTATCCGTGCAATTCCCTTGCTGACAGTCCTAACTGTTGAATAATTGTTGCAGTGCCCCTCCTTGGGTTGGCTGTGTTCGTGAAAATGAGCCATGTCTGGAGCAGAATTGCTGCCTTCACCCAGAAATACCCACTTTCGCGGGGCATGGCGTCTTATGCCTGTATCTGGCCTCTAGGTAGTTTGGTACAACAAAAGATTCAAGGCAAAGAGACCTTAGACTACTGGCGCGCTCTCAGATTTAGCCTTTATGGGTGCTGCTTTGTTGCGCCAACACTATATACATGGATGACAGTTGCTGGATATCTCTTCCCTAAGCCTGGATTTAGATCAGGAATTTACAAGGTGAGTGGTAGAAGTTCAGCTATTCAAATGATTCCAGTGAAAAATAATCACTACATTATCAAATCACAAACACCTAATTGTTCCTAAATTGGTAAAGTTCTTCAACCATAAACAGTTCTCCCAGAAATCAAAATTTACTGATTTCATCATAAGATGGTCAATGTCAGCTATTGACAGCTTGGTGCTATGTATCCACCTCTAAATTATTTGGTGAATACTTTTTAAACATTGCAATACATTGCAGGTGTTCTATTTCAGTTGAAAGTTCCAAGCATAATTTGCTACGAACGTTCTACTCACAGGACATTCTCACGATCTACAAGCAGACTTATTACTCTGTAGTGGTATTTTGATTCTGTGAACTTTGTGAATGTTATTCTTCTGATTATAAACACAATCAGTACAGCGTGGCTGCATAGAGGTCACATCCCAGCTACTTTTCGGGCCTCCTGCGCTGAATGTGTTAAACTTAGCGATCGAAAAATGTAGACCACAAACTGATCGTATTGTCAGTGTTCAGCAATTTTTATTTTTATTTGGACAGCTGACTTATGATCAAAAACTGCATTACTAGTGCCACTAAGCAAAGTATGATTGGTTATCATTGCTCTATGATTTTTTAATAATTTTCTAACGTCCCAAATTGCACGGTTGCGTCCAATAGATATGTGACGTTTGTCAGAGCCCTGTGCCTGCTGCTTTTGCTTATTAAGTGGGGGAAGGCTAATGTGGCTCTAACCAGGAAATGGACATAAGCATGTTTAAAGCATATTCCAAGATATTTTATTGGGCCTCATTAGTTATGCTAGGAATATAATTGTTTTCGTAAGAATTGCTGAAAAAAAAAGGTGTCTGGTGCAGGCATTGGTGGAGCAAGTCTCGTATACCCCAAGCGCCATGATATGCTTCTATTTCTTCATGACCTTGTTGGAAGGAGGTACCTTCAATGAAGCTTGTGAAGAGGTGAAATCAAAATTCATACCAACATACAAGGTAAGCAAAAATAGTGTAAGTGTGTCTTTTAAGTATACTTGCAGTTCAAAGAAACATTCTTCTACTTGAGCAAGGGGCCAAATTTTCACCAGCAATATTTTATTGTTACAATTTATGACGTACATTTCCTTGAGATAAAATGAGTTCTTGTTTCGTTTGAAATCCCATATAAGAAATAGTCAAATTTGTTTATGTAAGTCCCCTAAATTATCTCAGAACTTTTCATCCTGAATGAATCCAAGATTCCTCCGCAGCAGATATAGCGGATTATAATGAACTTCTTTTCTTTTCTTTTCTTTTTTTCTTTTTAAAGAAAGAAAGAGGATTATTTTTGTCTTTAGTTATAGTTTTAAAAAAGTTGATTTCTTGTTAGTTGGCCATTGAGGCTGTTTTCACATCAAAATTGCTGGATATAAGACTACTTTTCATACTGTTATTTCTGTAGTTTTTGCTATATTATTTATCATAATATCCACAGTTTTTTATTACATGCTCATTGAATTAATTTCATTTTCAATTTCAGGTTGGCGCCTGCGTCTGGCCTGTACTTCAGACCTTCAATTTTACAGTTGTGCCTCCTCATAACAGAGTACCATTTGTAAGCCTATGCAGTCTCTGTTGGACTACATTTCTGGCATACATGAAACAATTAGAAACTCAACAAATGAAACCATTTGTGGGCACATCAGTATCAGTGGGAGGACCTATTACAGCATACTAAGTAATTGCTTTTACTTTCAAAAGATATTTTATTTTTTGTGTGTTTTTAAAGTAAGTCTTGTAATGAACCGAAAAGATGTTGTAAAGGAAGATGTGATGCCTGTCTAGTCCAGTATTGTATTATTTTGTTGTGATTTTCTTTGTGTTCAGCATTGCAGTGATGTGGTGGAGCGGCACTCCATTATTTTCTTCTTTTTTTTCTTATCAGTATACAAGCAGTTTGTGAGATGTTCTCAGTATGTTTTTCATTATTGTTGTCTTAGGTTGTGCCTTTATCAATCTGTTAGGTGAGTGTTGTTATGTGAATGTGATGAATGTGATGTTTTCCAATGGATATAAATGTGACATCGGAAACTGAATCTCACAGTTGACTCTTAGTGTGATGGAATGTATCTATCAGTTCAGTCAACATTTGGATGTGTAGATCTTTCAGCTATGTTCACAGATGTATAACTAGGCTTGATTTTTTTTTTGTATTGGCATGGCAAATTAAACTGTAGAGGAAACGGAAACCTTTGCGCAGCCAAGATGCCAAGTTTGTTCGTTTAGTTTTCTTTGACAATAAATGCATTACAAGTTATGTTAAAGTAACTTGTCTTTGTCAGTAGCAATGAAAAGTTAAACCATAGCTGCTCAGCAACTGTAATCAGGGTATTTTTGTGGTGCCTCAAAAGCAAACTTTTATTTTTTCTGTTTTGTGTTTTTTTACTATGTGCTGTTTTATGTAACTCATATTGCGCAAAAATATGTTTATTCTTGTGCCTTGATAGCCATACATTCAGGGTGCTTCAGCTTAACATCTCATCTCAAAGAGGGTTCATTGGGGATGCCGCTTAGATGATTTTTACATAGGACACTTGGGTTCAGAAACATTTTGTTAGGGAACTACATTAATTTAAAAGGTTGTGTGTTCTCAATATTTAGGTGGTACAGTTTGACAAGCTTTGCAAAAAATTGTTGCTCTGACTTGGCAGTGTACTGCTCAATGAGCAGAAAACTCTGAGAATTTAATCAGTTCTAGAAATAATCCTTGCAGTGTGGTGATGCTTTGCACTTAATAAGCTTGATATTAAGATTAGGAAAAGTGACAATAGCCTTGACATTGTAGGCATATTTTCCCACAGCAGCAGTCGAAAAGCAATTGAATGCACGACTAAATAATCATTCTGCTCATTTAGGTCCAACAGAACCACAGGGAACACATCCTTTAAGGTTCTAAATCAGCCAATTCTAAGGACTAAGCTTTCTTATGAAATGCTTCCGACTCTGAGTGCCCTGTGTCCTATGCCCAGGAGATCCCTAGGGCATACTCAACCTATCCTCTTTGGGGTGACTTTGCGAGCTGATACACCCTGTATGTATTTATTGTGAGGTGATATTTTCTTGCATTGATTTTCCTAGTGTATAAGCTTGAAGTCAAACTTCACATGTCCAGACAACTAGGAACATGCTTGATCTTGAAGTTCCCACTAGATTTTGCATGCAGGTCATGCATTAAAGAAAATATATAGGATCGAGGAAAAGTAAATATATTTTTGGATAAAATGAAGATACTATGCCTGGAGGCTGTGTGTTAGTATTAAATGAACATCTTCCATTATTTCTTTGCGTATTCATGTCATATTGTTGAAATTTTATGGATTGTCATCGTTATTTCATTTTTTATTTATTTTATCTGTTGTACCAAAGATATATAGTCAAAGTTCTTTATTTTTTAATACACAATAAAAGAAAATTTTGTGTACATTTGTTGTTGTTTTTTTAACCATTCTTGTTCTCTTAAATTTTGAGTTCCAGCAACTAAAGGGTACATTATAGCGCTAGCATTTGGTCACAATGTTTTTAAATTTGTCTGGTCCATCTTAGTGGGCATTCTTATATCAATATTTTAAATTTCTCATCGGATATAAACTGCATAAACTACACTCAATTTTTGGCAGGTATGGTACTGCTTTCGATCGTCATGTTTAAGATTTGCATTCAAATAAAATTTACAAAAGTTAATGAATACTCAGCATTAAGGAAGAATGCGTCTTAGAGGGGACGATATATTTGATTCTGAATGTCAAGTCTTGATAAAAGTATGAGGTATCTGGTATGACGCCCGGTACCAAAATTTTAAGAAAGATAGCTATGATGTCTTCGATATTCTAAAGTTTCATTTTTACTCTTATGTTATCAGGCTGTTGTGGAGCAGTTCACCTACGGTCCATTTGATGTCTTCGATATTCTAAAGTTTCATTTTTACTCTTATGTTATCAGGCTGTTGTGGAGCAGTTCACCTACGGTCCATTTGCCCTTTGTAGTTTTTATTCTGGAATGACTCTACTTGAGGGTGGCTCTTTTGATGATGCTATAAATGAGACAAGAGTTAAGTTCTTCCCCTCATGGCAGGTGAGTTAAGGTCCATTAATATTCCACATAAATTTATTCTCCGGTGACTTCACAAGCAAAAGTTTAAACAAAAATTATTTTTCAGATGGCAGTGTGTGTGTGGCCATTCGTCCAAACTGTTAACTTCTGTTTTATACCAGAAAGAAATCGTGTACCCTTTGTAAGCCTTTGCAGTTTTTTGTGGACAGTGTACCTAGCTTATATGAAACAAAAGCAAGAATTTAAGTTTCAACCCCATATAGCAGAGTATAAAGAAGAGATTGGCAAATCATGAGACGCAATAATTTCTGTTGCTTACTTCAGCAATTTGACTTCTGTGATTGTTGCCCACATGTTATCGGGTAAATCTTTCTTGCCTTACAGCTCATGCATTGAGATCATGTGAAACTCAATGCAACTAAACCTGAGAGAAAATCAAATCTCGCTGAGAGTTGTAGGTAAATATTGTAGGTTTGCATGTCATTCCAAATAGTTCACTTTTCTGTATTACCATTCCTGATCGAGACTGATGCTGCGTCAGTCAAGGCAATAAAATCTGGTGTCTGGCTGCCTTGGTCAATTGTCTATGATAAGTATGCATGCGATATGTAACAGATGCTCCTGTGATAAATGATAAATTTGACTATTAAATATCGTATTATGCTTCAATAAAAGTACCATTATAAGCGACTTTTCTGTTTCAATGTCCAATGTTTAATATTTCTTGTGATAATTGAAAGTAAATGATAGATGTGGATGATAAATCCAAATTATAGCAGTAGTTTACGTGTTTTTATTTAACTTTTTCCATTTAAGAAAGATGTCACATACGACAAAAACTACAAAGCAAACATTATTTCTCTCAACACCCTACATTTACAAACCAAAAGCATCACATCTTGACATCATTAACACATTACAGTTGTGATAAATAATGAAGTTGATGTCATTCTCTAAATCTGCTGGTACATGATAGGGAGGGAAAATGTAACAACTAATGCAATAGAGATTTTGACTATGAGAGAAAAATAATTGAAGTTGCTTGCAAAATTATGCAGGAAGAAACGAAAAATGTCCTTAGGATAGCTACTACTTGGCCGGATTAAACCTGAAACTAACTGAGGTCTGACAACCACCTTGAAGGAGTAAGGATGAAACATCTGAAGTTATATTTTATACCTTAAAACAAGATATCACATATCAATCGAGAGTAAATGCATAATCATAAAGCCTTGCACAAGTTTTATCCTCTGCAAGTTAGCTTTTCAGTTAGCCCAAAGGAAAGGTCATTAGAAATGGAAAACTAATAAGCATGGATTGTAAAGTGGAGAATCAAAACAAAGACAAACATAAACCACGAACAAAAAGTGAGGCCGTCCTTTGATTTGAATGTATAACTTTCATGCTCGAGTTTAAGGAAACAAACTTGAAACACTAGAAAAAACTCACAGCAGGAATCACATAGCATGACGCAAACATGCTTCAACTAAAGTATGCTTGAAGCTTTGATGGCGCGCAGTTAGAAATTGGGACCTTTCCCCACAGAAGACAAAAATGAACAAGTTAACAATACAATTACACACGAACATTAAAGAAACAACAGTCTTAAAAAATATGTGCAAGTATCTAACACTCTTTGGATGTTACATATGACGGCATCACCACATGTTCCAATGATAACAATGTGGTGTTGTTATCACAAGATACTAATCTTTTCGTAGCACATTGAAGTATATGCTGCGGAGCAGTTCCAGGCCCATCTGCTCACTGCAGAGCAAACAAGTTAGTTTGCTGGCACTGCATAATTGTAACAGAATCCAAAATGTAATAGTTTAAGAAGACTTCACACGAAATGATGAGTTACCTAAGGAACGCAGACTGAAGAATGGAAGTAATTTACTCATGCTTGAGCATGTACAGTATTTCTGTGATAGGGTTGGGCTTGGGCAGGGTTGTAACAAGACAATTCCCTGATTTCCCTGACTTACAACAACCCTGTTGGACTTGCATGATATTTTACCAGAGTTTTGAAGACAGATAAGTTAGAAACTTTACTTGCACAAAGAAAGTAGAATCTTATCTAAGTGGCAGGCTCACCATCAGTTTTTGAGAAAGCAGTCACATAAGAGTAACAAATGGTTGAGACAATAGCAGATCTTAGTGAGTTCAAAGCCCCTCTGCCATTACATCAGCACAGACTATGCACCAAAAATTCTTGATTGTCTTGGTGTTCATGAATTCATTACATCAGTATTGAGAGAGAAGGTTCTACTTTACTGCCAAATGAATAAAAAAAATAAAAAATATGTCCCTTGTTATCTTAACATCTTAACCATACCTTTCTAAACACTAGAAACTTCAACCAAGACAACCTCAGACTATCCTGACAAATCTCAAATAATTCTGCCTCATTCCTGAACAAATGATAGAGAAACAATGAGAAACAATGACATAAGAATCAAAAATAATACTAGATCTACAGTATCAGTAAAAATTTCAACCTTGTATCTCTAAAAACTCAAATGATTTGTAAAAGAGAGGGGGGAAATTAACCTTATTCCATAGAAATATTGAATGTTTGTTTTCTCTCCAGCAATATTTCCATCACAAATCAAGTGACAGATATTGCGCCAAACCTTCACACTTAATCTTTGTGAGAAGCAAAGTAAACACAACTTGTCCTAATTTAATATTACTACTATTGTAAAGTTTCAAAGAAAAAGCAAAATTTAAAAAGAGTTGAGATTGATATTATTTCTGTAACATTTTGTAGATGATTAATTTTACTTTGCAGATGTGTATAAGGCTAATCTGCATCTGAAAAACATAAAAATATATCGTAGTTTTATAATCACAAGCCAATAGCTATGATAAATTTATCGCTAGCAACACTTAGAAATTGAATCAATTGCCCAATGTTAAGTAGACTGGAATCCAAGGAAGTCACATGGCTAAATTTCATAAAATTAAATTTAATTTCAGAATTTTTTCATCCAAGATCTTCAAATACATAGAATGATGTAGCATTGTTCTACTTGCTTATACGTTTTTAGAGCTGACAATTTAGACATTCCTTGAGGCCACAGCATCAGGAGCAGAAGCGGTAGAGTCCGATGGGGAAGGAATACCAGTAGCAACTGAAGCAGATATTTCAGCAGGAGTTCCTGGATGCAGAATCTGTTCCTCTTGAGCCATAGTGACAGCAGTAGCGTAAGATGGAGGTGGGGGTGAGAATTTCTTCACAGCTGTCTCATAGTCAGGAAGATCGACAGTTGTTGCCATATTACCACCGAGCAAAGACTCTGACAGCGACATTCTGGCCATCACGGACTCAATCATTGTGCGACGGTTAGCAATCATGCGCAGAGTCAGGAACTTGTAATAGCTCCACACAATACCAATGAAATAGGACTGAAATTTAAGATTGAACAATTAATTACTGCAAGTTAGGTAGCCAAATCAACAAACTACATATTAATAAGAGAATGAACATACCTTCACAAGCATTATGACTGTAAATGCTGCCAGAACAAGTACTGAGAGGACCTGTGGGTCAAGGCGGAGGAGCTGGTCACGGAATGGAACTGTAGGGTTCTCAGCCAGATAATGGTGCATATTTGGCAAATAGCAGAGATAGCCAACAGCAGTCAAACTTGGAGAAAAAGAGAGCATGAAAATACACCATTCATTCATCCACATATAACGTAACACTCCACTACGGTGTTTTTAATTTATAAAAATAATTCATAACACATACCTTGTGAGACAGAAATCGAACACTTGCAAACCGAAAAACGGCAGAAGGTATAAACGATTGCCCTTGACTGCACCATATACCATTAAAAGAGTGATAGTGAATGAGCAGAACATCATCATTACTATCACATTCATGTCCTCTGCAAACCAAGAAAAGGTGACGCAAATGACTCATGAGAAGTTACAATTCCTGAAAATAACACACATACAAGAAGACTAAGAAATTTCCAACATACTCAGAGCTTTGCGGTAGTTGTAAGTTCGGTGTCGAATAAGATACTGGGTGCCATCAGAATCCATATCAGGATCTTTAAAGGGAGAAGATGGCATTGCAACTGGCTCATGTCCGTGACGAAAGTCAGTATCGGTACTAATACCATCAAGACGTATCCAGCGAGGGGTATCAATCTCGCTCAAAGGAGTAGGTAAAACACTAATTTGTTCATCCCACTCTGCATACAGATCACTGCTCCTCAAAATGATAGTGACAGTCGACAGAGCAACAACATGGAGCATCTGCAATTATGAGATAAATAAATAAAACATCAAGCTCCAAGTAATACACTAAATGAAGATGAGGTATACATACCAGATGCCAAACACCAAGAAATATTGTTCCTGTCCGCACATGAAAGCAGAAACAACACCTCCAATCGTTGCTGCTTCTCTTTCCAAATTTCATCATGCCCTGCATCCTGATTTGATGAAAATACATAAATTAATGCACAACATCCACATGCAATGAAAGACGGAGAAATGGAATGTTGACCAGTCGCATGACAGCGCAAATGTATGCACAACTTCTCATTTCACTTTCTGTAACATCTGACACGGGCCAAATCTTTAAAGCTAACATAGGTTCCACTTGGGATAAATGAAAACGTTTTAAAAACTTTGTAACGTTAGATAAAACTATAAAGAGCACGCAATATCTATCCCATCAAATTTAATAAGAACCTGTAAACAATAGGGTGCTAGACGGTATTTTTTCGGAACTTAAAACAGATTGTTAGCGGCATAAACACTAAAATAGCTCATAAAATTTTGATTAGTAAATGATATTTCTTGCGCATATTAATTTATCAGGCTTTTGATAAGAGAATAAAGACCGAGACGATAAGATAAACTTTGTCCCTGAGAAAAGATGGACGTGATGTTCAATACCAGAAATTACGAACGGATATTATTATACCAGTTACCTGAATTTTGTGCTCATCTATGACTCGCCGTCAGCGTAATATTCAGAATTTCAATACGGTGCCAGACAAAATACAACTGTCAAAATACTTTTTACGACGCCATGAAATGGCGTGTTTCCCCAAAATCTATGTACTGCACACGACTACGCAAGTCATATGCACAACATCAACATCTTCGACGAATACATAATGTGTGGAACTGGCGTTCTGTGGTGGAGTACCATATTTCTTGTATAAGAAACAAAATTCAAGAAGGAATTATACTATTTTCTTCGAGGTAAAATCACAACGAGCAACGCAAATGTAAATATGTTTGACAACCTAGCAAAACAAAACACAGACAAATCAGCCTTCCCTCCCCCCACCCCCACTTTTCCCCTGCATTGCCATCACATAGAAAGAGATTTTGAAATTGTAAAAAGATTAAAGGAGACAGAGCCAGGTAATGCTGAAGAAAGCTGGGTCGTAATACATTATATCCATGATCCTCTTTTCCACAAGAGTACACAAATCTTATTCATATATATCCGAGTCTCGGGTTGCGCGTGCCGGAACCAGGCCAAGTTTATTGGACAACCGTTATTAATTATTTGTAATTTATTGTAATTGTCAATGTAATTCGATCGGAGGTAATCTTTTAGGTTGTAAAACTGTAATGTAACCATGCCTTGCATATATGTCTTGCATGTCTTGCTTGCCCCTCCCCCTCACTTTCCTCTTGTTCCTCATTATCTACACCGCTCCCCCACTCCTTCCCCTCTCTGCCTCCCATCTCTTCGCCACCTCCCCTCTCTTCCTCCTCCCCTCTCCCCGTCAACTCATTGCTTGCTACTTGCTTGTGTCAGTCCATTATCGTTTCTCTCTAAAAATTACATTAGTCTCGACGGTCTTACAGAAAAAGTCGTATTATATATGACGTGGAACTGTCGCAAAATACCTGTTTCAGCACCGCCCTGGTAAATATAGTGTATGCTTCTTAGTTTCGTACAAAATTCCCTCTGTAAATTTCATTGTTTGGTTATGGTGATCCATTCACATTGTAATCGAGTGAACGAAATGTGCTTAAAAAGCGAACTACTATTGTTTCGTTTACTCTCTGCATATGGCAATTCATTGCAGTGTGCTACTCATTTTAACTGAGTTTGCATAGGGCAACTTACATATGTTTTTATTTGGATAAAAGATCAAAGGTTATTGGCTTTCATGAAAACATTATTTACGATTTGGAATGTTCTGTTGTAGATGAATAGCTGCATATTTACGTCCAGTGAGAATTCAAGAGGACTCCCACCATTCTCTAAGCCGGACGACCATTCAGTGTGAACTAGGTCAAGAAATGTACCCTATTGCTGTGATCGGTTTAAAGGATGGATCAAATTCATGAGGTAAGATTGGATGTCAATTAAACTCAGGCAACAATTGTGTGTTTTGAGTTTTTATTTAGGAGGAACATTACAGAAAATTGTAATAACTACTACATTTTTCTGTGACGTTAATGAAATGCGTCCCCTCTTTGGTGGTGATATTGAGGTATACAGATTTTTTCCCTTCCGATTTATTCGTATTACTGTCATGAAACTCCTGTTCTTTTTTTTCTGCAGGTTGCCTTGCAACTTATGGGATTGAAGATACTCATACTGGAATAAGTTGGATCTGCCAATCACAGCAATGCCTTTAACTTCAAGGCACTGAATTTCAAGATCTATCTATTCATCTATCCGTATTATTGTACTTCTAATATCCAGTTGGAATCCAGTATGGAATTCTTATGTGGGAACTGTGGTGAGGTATTTCGAATGTCAAAAGATTTAGAGAAGCATTGTGTGGCTCATCATGGCGGTCGCACCCCTTTCAAATGTCATAAGTGTTCCAAATCGTTCAAGCACTGGCTGGGGAAACAAGGGCTTAAAGTTCATCTTGAAACACATGAAACATGTCAAGAGTTAGCTATATCAACTGTTGACTGTATTGCTGATAATATGAGTGATGAGAATATCATTGTGGAAGCAGATCCTTTGAGTATCGAAGAGTTCAATGATTTAGAGTTCTGCGAGCTTGTGTGTGGTCATTGTGGAATTCAATATGCTAATGTGGTCTCTTATGAAACCCACTGCAAGACTCATGATGCTCAGGATCCATTTAAATGCATTGAATGTTCCCTGAAATTCAAAAAACGAGTGCATTTGGAGGAACACAGAGCAAGTCACATGCTTGTGAAACTCTATAGTTGTGGAGAATGTGGTAAAGAATACAGCTTTCAGTGGTCTTTGTTGATGCACTTGAAAGAACATGGTGTTAGACCAGGATTCCAGTGTATGAAGTGTGAGCTTGAATTTTTTAATGCCAACTTCTTGACAAGTCATGAACATCTCCATGAGATCTCAGGTGGCTCTTCCAGTGATGGCTCAAAATTGACCAATGCTTTAAATGTAGATCTGCAACCTTGCCAGTTTCACTCCAGTCAATTTTATCCATGCCCTATGTGTAGCGAAGAAAAAAATGTAAGTTTCACCCAAACAGTGTCTCCCTCTGTGCTTGAATGTGAGAGTTGTGAACTTGAATTTGCAACTAAAGATGATCTCTGCCGTCACTTAGACCTTCATAAAAACCCTCAAACTTTTAAGTGTGAAGTGTGTGACAAAGTCTTTGGGAGCTATGTTGGATTACGTGAGCATGTATATGGAAGTCATAGTGATATGGAAGTGCATTGGTGTGAGGACTGTGGTGGTAGTGGCTTCACTAATATGTCGTTATCACCTGATAGCAGTTGGTCAAAAATAGGAGGTGGTGATGACTGGACAAATAGCGCAGATTGTGACCCCTCTAGTACTTTAGATGAATTTTCTGGAGGAAACATGTCTGCAAAGAGGCGTGGAACAATAAAAGACTCCAAAGCAGGAATTTCCATTAAGCAGAGAGGCATCAAGCACAGGCAGAAAAAGCAATCATCTCCAGAAAAAATGAGAATCAAGAAGAGAACAATTTTAAAAGGTAATTCTGACATGAAAAGAGGAAAAATAGGAAAAGTAGAAAGAGACTGTGGTTCTAAATCAAAAAAAGCAACCCGTCATTACTCCTCAAAGAAAGGAAGTTAGGTTTGTTAAGATTTCTGATGCTACATCTCATATGCTGTTCCTTTTGAAAATGAAGTAAGTAAATAGGAATCATTCCAAATAATAATCATTAGGTATTTTGTTGGTAACTTAGTCTTTTTTGCACTAACAACATTTTTATTTAGTTCTTTCATTGCCATATTTAAATGGCTGTTTCAAGGATGAGGTTCAAAATTATTTGATATACTGCGTACGGAAAACATCTTGCATCTGCAGTTTGCTGTTATAAGTTCTTGTCGCATTTGACAATGTATGTAACTCTCTTTGTTAAGTTTTAGTTTTCTAATGTCCTTGCATGTGTAATTCTTGCAAGGATTTTGTTGCAGTGTTTTGTTTGTAAATATAAACTGTGCATGTTTGTTTTTTTTTCCTCTTTTTGTCTTTGGATGCTATGGCAATGAAAATTAATCAGTTGGAGCTCTTGTTAAACATGATATTAAAAAGGATTTAACAATTTTGAGTTGTTATGATTTTTTTAAGAGACTACCACCCTCTATGCATGGGATGGGTATTAGGCAGATCTACCAATTCAAATTTGAAGAGATGTTGATATTGTCACTAATTTCACAGTTGCCTATGGTATTCGATAGAAACCTGGTGGTCCATAACATCTGTTGGACGCTCTATAGCCTCCATATCCTGCCAGTGGTTTTCTTTCCAATACTTCCCCTAATTTTTTTATCCTGATCCCTATCTAAGAATGTAATTTTAGCTTACCCGCTTCTGTTTAGTAATAACAAATTGAATGTTGCCTGAGCAAAAAAAATAGATTTGGTAAAGCCATTTGTTCAGAATTCATACTCATTCAGTCGGAATTTAAAAAATAAAAAGTACATGTTCTGTATTGCTGGATAAGACCTTGAGACAGGTTCACGTAGGGCTTGTGCCCAAGGAAGTTATAATACTGTGGCGGAGGAATGTGGAGCCCACAAAGACTATCCGTGTTCTATAATATGTGTTTCTAAATGCATAAAAACAAAAATTGTTCTTCAAAAAATTGTGTTTGATGAGACAAAGAACTAAGGTCAGTTAAAACTTAATAATTTCTTAATTTTTACAATCAAAATCGAACTCTTCACCCTCGAAAACCCTGAGACTCGAGGATTCGAAAACAAAACACAATGATTTTAATTTTGGCCGCCTCCTTTGGCTACTTTTGCGACTCCAGACACATGATCACTGCGGCGCCGCATATTTTTCTTGTTTTACCTACTATTAGCATGTGCTTGAATTACCTTCTGGACACTAATGTCTTGCAAGCAACTTCCCCGTCCCGCATGTGCGTCCTTTTTCATTTAAAGCCACGAGTCAATATTATCTTGAAATAATGAAAGAAAGCTGTTTCGGCGCAAAGATCATACTTTAGCGCTGTCAGATGCGGATATCACGTGACAACGGACTCGCCCCGCATTGGCTCGTTGGCTCCTACTGTCATATGTTCTTTAGTGGTCGGTGCCGGTGCCATACAGGCCCAGGCTTTGTATTTACGCGAAGAGCAGACAACATGGTGAATGCTGCCCCACGTTGGTAGCGATATTTTCTATTTAATTCCCATTGATTCCCATCTTTGAGGCGTAGAGTGTTACAGTAAGTATCAAAACATATGCCTTGTGCTAAGAATCATTTTTATTTTTGTATATGATTCCCAGATTTACCTAATCCACAATTGGTGCTGACAAGCGTAGTATGCGGAATCGTCTCCGCTACTTTGATTTTGTTTACGTAACACTATCTACTATTTGTACAGCATCATTATTATCCCATGAGTAAATATCAGACGACTATATTTCGGTCAGCACGTAAACGTTTTGGAAGATACTTGAAACTGTCATTACACTTAACCTACACATGATCTATGTAGCAGTTGTTGTGGATTTCTCTAACTATGTGTATATATATTTCCAGCTCTTCATCTCAAGGAATATGTCTGAAACAGCCGGGCTGAAGCATGTCATCCTTAGCACAGGCGTAATTCAGCACCAAGAGAGAGATCTGTTCCAACCAATTTTGTGCAAACCAAAGTTAATGCCCCTGAAATCAGTGACACTTCAACGTCTGGAGGATATGCAAAAGCTTGCGGAAGAAAAATTAAAACAACAGCATATTAGCACGGCTTCTGGTGAAACTGCACAGCAGTAGGGGCAGCGATTCATTGATTTCAATAGTTCAGTACAAGTGTGGTATGTGAATACAGTACAAATCCTATTAATTCAAATAGTCTGTCTTTAATTTTTTTTTAAAATGTGGCTTTTAGTCAAAATAGAATTGCTTTTGGTAATTATGTCATTTTTCTGTAATGGTTTAACTTACTATTATTATCTTAAAAATTGGTTACATAATTTAAATGCTAAATCTGTCAAAGATTATTTTTTATCATGAAAATTTCTGCTGACCTGCGATATATGTGACTGGCACCTTTATTTTGTAGTAACCATGTCGTTGGGGCCACTTTTAACGGATGTGGTAGTCACTTTCTGCCTTGCTGCTGGACTACTTTATCATTATGGCAACTGCATGCGCCATCATATTGTGGTGACAGTTGCAGTTCTCATCGCTTGGTATTTTTCATTCCTCATAGTGTTTGTTCTTCCTCTTGACGTTTCATCGGTGAGTAACATTATTGAGTTCTTATTCCCATGTTGATAAATTAGTACCTGGGGTTATTTACTTCATAAATCTGCTTTTGAAATTCATTTCCAGACGGTATATCGACAATGCATTGAGGAAAATGATACTGCTGTAAATCAAACGGAACTTGAATGTAAAAAGCCATGGAGTCATGTGCCAGATAATGTCTTTCCGAATTTGTGGCGAGTTGTATATTGGACATCTCAGTGCCTCACATGGTCTGTATTCATTGTCATTGATCAGGCAGACATATTACTTTCACACATAATTCAGTACTATATTAATTTGTCCTTGTTTTACCAGGCTTATTATGCCAGTGATGCAGTCTTACAGTAGAGCAGGGGAATTTACTTGGAAAGGAAAAATTAAATCTGCTATTATAGATAACACTATATACTATGGCACTTATCTTTTTATCTGTGGCATTCTCTTAATATATCTGGCTCTGCAGCCATCAGTAGAACTTGATGGGTAAGTGATATTAGAAGACAACTTTTGACCAAATTATTGTTCAGCATAGATTGAACTTTTTCTCCAAACCATTTGCAGGCAGAAGCTCAAAGCTATTGCATCATCAGCTTCAAATACATGGGGTCTTTTCCTCCTTGTGCTGTTATTAGGCTATGCTTTGGTGGAAGTTCCACGCAGTATGTGGAATGCCTCTAAACGGGGTTACTCCTTGCAGTATGCCTATTTTCATGCTGCAAAACTCAGCTGTGACAAATGTGAAGCACAAGATGCTGTTGATGACGTTTTGGAGGTACTCATTGATTCAACTTAAAGTATACTATTCCCTTTCATGGAAGAATTCAAAAGAAAATAATTCCATTCAGTACTAACCAAGGAACAATTTTCAAACTTTTAGACACTTAAAGCTCTGAGTGCTGTTGTACGGCCAAATCATCCTCAATACAGAAATGTTGAAACCATTCTTCATAAAGTTCCCACTGAGATGAGAGAAAGGATGAGTAGACGCCCTGCAGCAGATGATTCTACTCTTGAACCTCCTACCGAGAAATCACTCATTAGATTACATAAGCAGGTACTGATTGTTTCACATTACTGCCTCTATTTGATTTTTCAGGGGATGATGGCATTTCTTTCTTGTATTCTAATTATTGAATTGATTTCAAGGTGATAAAAGCTCTTCAGACACAGCATAGAACTGAAACTCAGTGGGATATGTTGGTGAAGAAGATATTTCTACTCGAAGATGTCGCTAAAAATCAAGTTAGCCATGACCATCGCTTTAAGTGGTCTTTTCCTCAACAAAGATCATCTATCATAGAAACTATTTTCACCCCTACAGTTGGTAAGAACGATTTATGCTTTTAAGTTCTAATCTCAGATTTGTAAGAAATATTTTTAACCAGATTTTAATGAAATTTTCAGAATGGTATTGGAGATGTATGCTGCACAGCTATCTCCTCAAAATAGCTGCAGTTGTCAGTGGAATTCTGTCATTATTTGTGGTATGGTCAGAAGTGACCTTTTTCAACAAGGAGCCAGTTTTGTCTCTTTTTGCAAACTTTTTGAATCTTGCCAAGTCTGATTATGATTATTTCACCATAGAAGTTTTATCAACTCTAATCATTGCCTACTTGTGCTTCTGTGCATACTCAACAGTTCTGAAAATACGTGTCCTAAATCATTATTATATAGCACCACACCATCAGACAGATGAGTTCAGTCTCATATTTTCTGGTATGATGCTGTGCCGCTTAACACCTCCAATGTGTTTGAATTTCCTTGGGCTAATACACATGGATAGCCACATAATCAAAAAGCGCATCCTGGAAACCCATTACACTCAGGTAATTTCTTTCGTGCTTCAATATTTCATTTGCTGGTAATGCTGACAGCCTTTAATAACCACTCATTTTTTTGAAGGTGATGGGTCATATGGATGTAATAGCAATCATATCAGATGGCTTCAATATTTACTTTCCAATGTTGATGCTTGCATTTTGTCTTGCAACATACTTCAGTTTGGGAAGCCGTGCTCTTTCCATGCTAGGCTTCCAGCAATTTGTTGGAGACAATGAACTGACTGGAGAACTTGTGGATGAGGGCCGAGAACTTATCAAAAGAGGTAAACTGCTTTTTGATTTTTTATTCTTGAGTTGCTGATTATCAATTTAAATGACTTGTCTTTTCAGAGAGACGACGACTGGAGCGTAATGAAGAGTCTGTCAATAGAAGGAGAGAATTCCAGGAAAGATTTGCAACAAATCCTACATCTCGTTACCGTCCAACAACAAGGAGTAACATGGACCCAGAACATGGTGAGATGTCGTCTTTGCTCCCGCCTCGTGATGAAACTTTAGGCTACGTCACATCAAGATAGAAAATGTGCCCCAGTAAGCTTCTTTTTTTTTTGTTTTGCATTTTGTTTTAATTTTCATCTTTCTTCATGCTCTTAAATATCTAAGTTGCTTCTTCTTTCAACTCAAAAACTATCGAATTCAACTTCATGAGCTTGGTTTTGAAACACCAACTGAAAAGAGCATTTGATACAGACTAGCCCAACCTCTTCAAATATTTTTTAATGTACAGGCATTGGTATCATTTATTCTTTACAAATCAGAACCTCTCTGTATGGCGTCCATTTCACCTACTGTTACTCTTCTATCGCAGAATAAATGTTAAATTTGTTTATTGTCAAGTTTGGTAACTTCCTATTTGTTTCCAGATCGGCCTATTGTACGTGAGAATTCTGCAGAATCTTTAAGGGCTGGTCTTCTGGAATCATCAGAGTGCTGTATTGCCTTAGATGAAGAAGAACAGAGTCCATTGTCACGATATCAGAGTAGTAACAACAAACAATTGACTTATCCCCCTAGAGGTCTGTTTGATGATTTGTGATTTTTGTTTCAGTTGACTTTAGCATCTTTTAGTTGTACCTGTGATTGGTTCTATTTATTATGAAATAGTTTAGCTGTCTTGTGTTTTTGTTATTTCTCCAATAATATTTTTGTTGTCTTGTTGCCATATTCGTTTGTTAGAAAGGTTGAATTTTTAATTAATTTCAATGTCTGTACTGTGACTCCGGATTTAGTTGTTGTTATTTCTTTTTTTGATCATATCAAAATGTGCATTTAACTTTAAAAAAGTCCTATATGATTTTTAATCTGAAAACTCCTTTTTTTTTTTTTTTTTTTTTTTTTTTTTTTTTTTTTTTTTTGCTCTGAAATTCATTGATTTATTCATAAAAAAAAATTGCAAAACAATAGTTTTTATCTTTATAAAACTTAATGATTTTAAAATATTTGCTTCACTTTAGTTGCTTTCTCCTCTGTCAACGTAGTGAAAACACCAATGGTTGAATCTTTAAATCAGTGGAGTTTACTGAGCAGAAGCAGAGGTATGTTCCATACCAAATATTTTGTTGGATAGTGGATACTTTGTTTCAGTAGCGAAAATGTGCAATTGCAAACGACTAATCGTGCTCAAAAGGCTTCATCAGAACAAAATGTCTGACAAGACTTTGTCAAGCAATTGTCCTCATAGCCAAAACAGTTCATTACTTACCAACCATTCATTTTCTCTTCATGTGGTTAATGTATATGAAAGTGAAGAAACATTTTGAAGTTTGTAAGGTTTGTAATGTTGCAAATCTGTGCTGAAATTATTTAACTTACCACAGTAAAGTGCACAAATGTTAAAATGAGGTAAGGACTCTTTTGTGGGATTTGTATCGTGCTATTTTTGAAACTGTCAAGTCATTTTCATATTATTTTCAACATGTACTTTGTGAATCAACTGTTAAATGTAAAGCAATGCATGTCCTCTAATCAATCTTGTAAATAATTTATAGATAAATATGGCATTTAAATATTCCTCTTTTTTTTTAATCTTAATTTTTTGAATAAGTGTTATCAAACTTAAGATTTTATTTACAGTAAACTCTTGTTTCATGCATCTTTTGCTATCATAAATTAATTCTAATATTCATGTTTAAACAAATTTGCAACGCCATGTTTTAATTACTTTGTTCTGGGTTTAGTTGCTTCGTAGTAAGGTACAGATTAGACCATTTGAAGTATTAAGTTATGAATTGAATCTCTAAAGTCAGTAATGAAAGTCACTGCTATAAACATAGACGCGTGCAGTTGAAACTTAGATCAATTTATGAGTATCTCTAGTATTGTGTGTAAGTGTGTGATTGATATTAAACATTCCTGTTTCATAACATGATAATTTTTCTTATTCACATATTACAAATCCTCATTAAACCTCAAGAAATGCATTATTGGGATTTCTTGAAAATGGTCAAAGGTCTCATCAGTCAGATGAATGTCATTGAAGTCAGAAAGTTGACCCGACCCACTAATTATATGACCAGTGCTTTAAATTGACACAGTAATACGCTGTCTAGTCAGGTCTCGAGCTCTGAGACCTTGCGTTCATTGACTGGATTCCAGTGAACTCGTATCTGGGAAAAAGGAGGGGGGGGGGGGGGCAGTGCCATTGGTCATCGTGGACGTCGTGGACTGACAGTCTGTATTGGTCCGCAATCAGATCAGGCTTCCTGGAAACTCGAGCAGAGGCTTGGACGCTACCCAGCTACTTAACAATTGACATGCAGTCAATCAGCTGGGTAAAATGCATTCAATCAAGTTGCTTACGGAAGCCAGTGCCGTTCTGGCTGGGAGGGCTATAGTTTCTTCGTACGCTATCCGAGTCCTTCGGAGTTCTCATCTCTTGCGCTGCATTGCAGTGACCGAGTGGTTACAGGGGTGAAAATATGAATCACCAACAACCAGTAAGTACATTTTACTACATATTATTTTCATTTCGGTATTCTCCGAACCCGCCCCGCAACATAACCTGTTAGTTTTACCGTGGCCATGAACCGATATGAAATTAGCTTCATCTCACCTTCAGGCCTTCAGGTTAAATGTTTGATCGCGAGTGTTACGTAGAGTAAAAGAACTTGTCACGGAAGCAGAGGGCGAGGGCGAGAGGGTTTGGGGCGTTGTAGTAATCAGTCACCAGTAACTGGTTTTTCTATCGTTGTTTCCTGTTTCCCCTAGTTTTCACCGGTTTTCCCTAGTTTTCACCAGTTTTCCATTGGTTTCCTTAGTTTTCGTTGGTTTTCCATGGGATATCTGCTGGTTTTCCCAAGTTTTCCTAAGTTCTCCTTGGTTTTCCAAGGTTCTCCATGCTGTAGGTTTTCAGGTGTATCCGAATTTCGGAAGTGCGGGCCCCCTCCTATCCACCCTACATTACTGCCGCGAACGATCGTGTCGACTTCTTCGATATCAAGAAATAATAATCGATTTTACGACCAAAATTTGAATGAATCGATGAGTCTGATCGGTCATTACTGAGTGACGTGATCGACATCGAAACTATGGCCGAGTCCTAACTGGACGGTCTCTTGAATACGAAGCTGCGCTGCGCGTTGCTGCTCTGGTCCGAGGAGTCTCAGGCGGGAGCTGACTGCAAGTGAGATGACATTGGCACCGTGGTTCTGCTGCTCTTGAGAACTTGGACGTCTTAATCCGAGCATTGCCCCCCCCCCTCACTCCCTCCCTCCCTTTCCCGCCCTTTCCCCCGGTCCTGCGGCCTGCCACGCCGCAACACCCAACATCACATTGCAATAGGATTTATCCCGTGTGATTGCAATCGAGCGTGTTCTCTGCTCGGTGTAAATTTCGAGTGACGAGAGTCCGCCGTGGTGCAGCGGAGCGCGCATCCCTGCCTGACATTTCCAGGACCCCTCCTTGATAAGCCAGCCGCTGCTGTACGTAGGAAGAGGTTGGCTGGGCCCATTGCCCATTCAACACCTGCCTCATTGCCGAGCACGCCTCGCTCACTTTCATAGAGCTTGGTGACACCCGCTGACAAAGTTTGAATCTGGCAAGTTCACTGAACAACAGCCCACAGCTGTCAGTCATCAAGCTCGCGTTGCTAATGTTCACCTCTCATAGAAAGTCGTCATCCGTTCGAGCCGCCGCAGCAATAGGGTACGTACCGCAAGGAAAGTCTGAACCGGAAGAATGAAGAACAAGACGACTTCCACTGGTAGGGCAAGCGCTGAGGCGGGTTGTGAGGGGGGGGGGGGGGGGGGGGGGGGCGCCGCCTCCGGGCTGTACCGTTCTGGCAATCCTGCGCCGCGCGTCGTTTCGATCGCATTTTCCGCGCGATATATCTCAATGATTACGCGTGACGAAGCGGCAGCAGGGGGAGGCTAAGGACACTGTAATATGCGACGCGTGCGGGGCTAACAGGGACGACCTCCCCCCTCCCCCCCCCTCCCTTCCCCCCGGAGCTCAACTCGCCCCAATGAGCTACAATCTGGAGACACGGCTGGGATTTAGTAAGAACGGAAGCTTGACAGGACTCGATGTGGCGCGAGTGTCGCGTTGCATTCCTGTGCTAAATTAGGGGCCATCCATCAACAAGCCTCGCTAACATTGCCATGTCAAGATAAATACCGGTGGGGTTCGTGTATAGACGCTGTTTGACGAAATAAAAAATCAAATAATAAACAATACATTATCTTTAGCATTGTAAGAATTTTACTTAGCTTGGACCGGATTTCTTGTTTTAAATGCTGTTTTAAGCTTTAATGTTGACCGCACAGGCAACATAACATAACAGAATGTTTGCAGTAGATGCTGGCAGGGCAGGGCAGGGCGGGGCAGGGCAGGGCAGGGCAAGGCAGCGGGGCTGTGCGGCTGTGCGGCTGGCACTGTGTTATGACACATTAAGTGGATTAGCATGATGTGGTGGCACTGTGTGCTTTGCCACCCCTGCGCTGCCTAGAGTCTATGGGGTGAGAGCAGCTAGCAACCGCCCCCCGCTTTGCCCCCAGGCCACGCTGCAGGTTTCAGTCGACAGAATCACGTGATGACTGCGGCTCTCTCCCCTATAGCCCTCCTCATCCCCCCC
>CABIKL010000423.1:0-23007 GCA_902196195.1 Aptinothrips rufus
CCCCCCCCCCCCCCCCCCCGGCCCCTTTGCCTCCCCCGCTCCAAGGCGATAGACACCTGTCGGATAACGTTGTCATGGCAGTGAGAAGAGTTCAGTTCTCCTCTCCGTTCCACTCCCTGCCCAGCCTAGCTGCTGTGGCCCGGGGCCTGGCCCGCCCGGCCCGCTCGGCCCGCCCGGCCGCCTCACTGGCACGGACTTCATTCGCATTCATTGCACAGAAAAACAAAACAGCAGCTTTTGGGGCAACCAAACCGGAAACCAAGAGAAAAAAAATGTTTTTAAAGGTCATTTTGAGACCTATTCCAAAACGCGTTTCATACACGCAAAAAAAAAAATTAGCTGTAGCAGCGAAGGCAATCGCTGAAATAGGGACAATTAAGATTTTTAGCAGCCAGAGCTAGGATTTAGCTATATGAACTAATTCATTTGCTAGCGCAGCTAAGGCTTTGGCTGCCTTAGCTGCATTAGCTAATAAATTGGCTGACATCGCTAACTCTTAGCTGTCGAAGCAAAATCTTAACTGTACCTGTATCAGCGATTGCCTTCGCTGCTCCAGTTAATGTGTTGTTTGCGTGTAGCTTCCAAAAGTGTCTCAAAATGTCCAACAAAAGTGTTTTTTATTGTTTTCTGGGTTGGGTTGCCTTAAAATATTAAAATATGGGTTTTGGTTTCTCTGTGCATGCAGCCAGGGCTATCTACAATGAGTGCCGTAAGTTGGACGCTGTGCATAAATTACGTCATCGGAAAAAAGGGGGAGGGGAGGCGGGGTTCTGCGGGCACAGAATTGTGCGATTTCACCAAACTTTTCCCTCGCTTAGGCGAAGGAACACAGGGGAAGTTAGACGAAGTTGACTATAAAGAATATGTTGATGCACAGCGCCTTGGTTGGCGACGGGATCAGTCTTCCGCGTCGTTTTGTAATGGCAGACACGCTACTCAGACATTGTATGCTGGTTTGGAGAGACCGCCGCTCTGAAATCAGCTCAGCCGGCTCCGAAGAGCAGTCTTATAATTGTCATTTGGACTCAAGAGGAGTATTAGATCCGAGAGTCCAACTTCGGGAACGAGGTGAACATATCCCACGGAGAGCAGAGGAATTAGAGGAGTGGAAAAGGGACTTTCGTTAAAAGATCATCATCAGAAACTGAAGTATACTGAATGAAGAAAATCGAATAAAAATCAATTCCTGCCATTGAGATGACAAGTCTCAAGTGTGGCGGGCCAGGTGAGGCGGGAGATTACGTTCAGTGCAAAGCCCCTTATCGGTGCACTGCCCTTCCTGTGGCACCACTCCAACGCCCGATCGTCGTTACGACTAATGGTCACCAACTCTCAAAACAGTTTCAGGAACGGTACGAATGGCCTGAGCAAGGATTGGGAGGTGAGAGACAATCTCTAACAGGTAGCGAGGCGAAGAGCTAGCAACATCTGTGACCTGGCGGTGACCCCACGGTGACCCTCGCGCGCTCAACAAGCACTGCAACAAGTGTGCTAGGCAACGCATCGACCAGCAGATTCTGCCCCCCCCCCCCCCCTCCCTCCCTCCCTCACACACCTGTTTTGCAAGCCTACCTCAGACGAGCTGCGCTGCGATCACGGTTCGAGCTTGTTGCCGCCAAAATCAACAGTTATCACGTACCCCCACTCCCACCCCCAACCCGGATCCACGGACAAGTATTCAGTATTCAAGTAGCTCGGCTGACCACATGCCCGCGTCGCGCCGCTTCTATTAAATTTTCTGTGAGTGCAGACATAACACTAATTTTGTGCATATGATTTTACCTCAACGTTGCTCGCGCCGACGCTAGATATTTCTAATCCGGTTTAAATTTCGATCACATAACAGAACTTCACATTACGCTGATACGACATATGTCTCTAAGCAAGAAATGCTACATGAACTCAAGCACAGTCTGATGAGATATAGTACTGTAAAAGCCGTGTAGTAACTTTTGCACTTCGCGAAAATCAAGTATAATTGTTCTACTTCATAAGCTAAATAATTGATATCAAAAAATTATTTGATTTTACTTTTTTATTTTTTATTTGCGCCTTTTTTAATTTGTTTAAGTTCCTGACACATTTGGAGGTTTTGGAAGACATGTCAAATATTTTAAAGAAAGCAATTTAGCAAGTGCCAAGCAAAGGTGCTTGAGCTGACATGCCTGTGCCAATACATGCAGTTATAAATTTTAAAATAACAACATGGTCTGCAATTGTATGCCATTTTAGGATTTTACTTTCATTTCAGTTCTCAGAAGGGTAAGAAAAAACTTAAGCAAACAATGAAGATAAAACATATTTTCATGAAAATGGCTCATGCACACCGTGAGCGGTGAGAAAATACAAAACAAAGGACAGAGGAAGAAGGAGCTCAGGGCTATCCAGCTGCAAACTTTGCCCTCCTGAACCTGGTAAGCTCAAGCAGATTGAGACAAATCATGTTAATACTGAAATATTGTCAGATAGAATTTAGGATAGCTACACAAACAGCAGAGATGGAACAGCACAATGGTCTCCAAACTTGGAAAAACTGAAAACCAAGCTAAGAGATAAGAGCTTGTGTTTCATATCAAAATATTGAAATCTAGAACAGTGTGTGAATACCTTAAAAGTGAAACATATTACAACCTAGGAGGATACATAATGAATACACATGCCGCACCCTCACCTAAAACAACAAATCGACACACATGCAGCCAGTCGTATATCTGTGGTAGGGTACCTACAGAGTTTATCCTTAGGCCAGATATAGACTTGGATACGCCATGGGCTGCAAACACAAGGAATCACAGAGTTCAAACTGAACATCAATCCACAACGGAAGAATTTAGGAGCACTTATCCTAGAATAAGGACCGGTTTCTTATTGTTTCTAAAGCTACGTCATGACAATTAGGCGAAGCGGCACGTCATGTTATAAATGGGAAGCCCACCTCTTTCCTTGGTAAATATGGACAGTGAAATGCACAGCCATAGCAATAAGTTGTCTTCCTCACCACGTCACAGAGCAGAATTAAGAGCATCTAAGATGAAAGATGAGTACCTTGCTGATCTTCATTCTACATCCTTTAAATACAAATTTTAACTACAGAATGGCAAGGAAAGCCAAGTGACAAGCACTTAGCCCATATTAACCATTTAATTTAGTCACATTGAAATTTTTAAGTGGGCTTTCTGACTGAAATTTTGGCATGAAAACAATGTAAATACATGTATGTGCTACAAATCATTCCACATTCGAATGAATTAAGGACTTTACATGATTAATTCGTTTTGAATTCTTAACACCTTTTTAAATTAAAGTTCAGTTTTTGATTAGTTTTTTTTCTTTTTCTTGAAGAGCTTATGTGATTAGGATTAATTTGACCACTACATGCATGAGAAATATATGCTACTGAAGTCATCAGCAAAAATTTCCATGCAAATTTCAAGCAAAACAAAAACGACACCACCATAAATCTTGAACCAGCAAAAAGACTTCCAGAAATTAACAATTTAAATTTATTTAAAAAATTATGGAAATTTGGTGCCAATAGTGTACAATCAAGAAAATTTGACTTTCTATAAGATGCCTTATATTGCAAAGAAAATCCTTGCAAGTAATGTGTTAACAAAATCATATACATAAAAGAAAGACTTATGTGAATTTGAGAAAAAATCAGTATTATTTTCAGATACTAGTAGCATGTTAAAATTAAGCATTCGTGAACACAGCAGCAATTATTAACCTCTAATACTTTGACAGGTGCATCGACACTTCTCCCAAGTTTGACAGATAACAACATATCCCCCGAATTAATCCCAAAAAAATTACAAGACTTGATAAGGCTAAAACATTGCGTGGTGTAAAAAACAAAAAATAAAAATTCTCATAAAATTGACACCGGCGACAGTACAACAGCACCTGTCGGTCAAGAGATAGATGGGCTTCGGGGTAAAGATTGGGCTTGTTCACATTATGCTATTTACCTCGATTTCTTCTTTGACCTGCAAGGCCCCAGGGTCCAGTCTCTTCCATGGGTCAATGGGATCCTGTCCAGAACCAGCAAGCGGCATAATACACACGCGTTTTATCAAACAAATTCTACGCTTCGCGCTGACATCCGTCCGCTGCGAACTCACAGAAGTTTAACACCAATATGGCGAGATTCGAACCAGAACCCTACTCCTCCTCCTCTACTCCCTCTTTTCCTCCATGTCGTCCCTCCCGCATATTCTGAGACCGTCCCACACTAGCTCTACCAGAAACGCTCCGATTGGCTGATTTCGTGTAGTGCGAGTGCGCTGTCGGAATCGTCGCGGAATCGGCAGCGGCGATTTACACATAATTTTTTTTAACTGTTTTTAGTGTTGATAGCACGTTTATGAATTATCTTATGGGCATAAAGGTCTGGCAAGTAACTTGCCCTTCCCACTATTGCTTTTTCTTTTTAATGTAAAGCCATAAATTAAGTTTTTCTTGTGATAGTCAAAGAGGGTTGTTTCGGCGCAAAAGCCATATTTTAAGCGCCACCAGATGCGGATCTTACATGACAACGGACTCGCCACCTAGTATCTAATAAAAAAAATTGTCCCCTATCTACTCCTGTCCTTTCGGTCAGGAGCAAGGGGTGGGAAGTCACTGCGTAAAGTCGGGTAAAAAAAATCCAGTTTCAGACGCTTTAATTTAGAGGAGACCGGTATCGTTTGAACCCGGTCCCCGAGTACGGTCACTAGACAAGTCGTGCACCCTACCACTCAGCTACCGTGACAACCCACTTAAAGCAGTGCTAATTCATTTATCTGAGCTGCTTTCGGAGTAGACATAGCGAGCAGAATAAATTTTAACGCCGGCAGCAAGATTCGAACAATGGACTTTCCGACTCTCAGTTGGGGTAACTTGTTTTGATGGCGTACTTGTAGGCACTGATGTTCTATGCAGAATGTTTTCTTTTTGTGCGGCAGCACACTACACGAAATGAGCAAATCAGAGTGTTTCGAAGGGGATCGGTGCCGTACTGTACGACGATCTCTGAATAGGCGTACCTCCCCTCTCCGCTCACATTCTCTTTCTCTCTGTTGCACACGCTACCCCTCTCTTTCTCTTCGGAATGAACTGCCGAATCCCACCTAAAATCTCCGTGGTGTACCTCTTTCCCCTCCCGCCAGGTGTCGCTTTGAACAATTTTGTGCGCAACAGTAAACGTAGGTTTTTCTGGTTTTCTGAATAAACAGATATATTAGAAGTACGAATTTCAGCTGTTGTACCGATGGTTTACAGGGATTTACCACAGCTATCTCCACTTCTCTTATCAGTAAAAGCGTCTTGTGCACGTTATTTCGATGGATGAGTACAATTGTTGGCTCATCGTCGGCTAACTCTCTTAAGAATAAATTTATCTCGCTAGCTTTCTTTTTGAAGAAAAACGGAATTAATGTTATCTTGCGTACTGATAGCGCAGAAGGCATCGATCAGAAGATCCTATCTTGGATTTGAAACGTCCTAAATTGGCCAGTCGAGTCGAGCAAATCATCATGACGCCTGAACCTTCTTATCTTATCATTCCCCATCGGCGTAGTTATGACAGGGACTTGTTAGATAACTTATGTATTGAGACTCGCTAAGAAATGTTCGGAGAGCTAAGGGCACGAATTATGAATGGAATTAAAATTATTATGTAACATAAGTGGATTTTCTTCATTAAGTCGTTTTTAAATATAGTAGTACAGTCCAAGCGATTAAGTTTTGAGTTAAGCTCCTCTGGGCTTTCCCTACGGATGAATTCGGAACAGCCCCACCGCCGCCAAACCTGCCGTATAGGCGATGCGGTTTAGTAGAGCATTTAAATAGTAGGCTTGGTAATTTCAATATTTGAGGTTTAAAATCTTGTAAATTACAGGACCTTATTTCCAGTTTTTCATTATATGAACACATATTTTAAATAACAAACATGAATTATATGTTACAGTTGAGAATCGCAAATGGCTGATCCAATACAATGGACACCTTTATCTTTCCTTGCTTTTGATTCCACAGAACCCTTTACTTTGGTCATTCTCAACCAGCCAATTTTGATGAAAAAAGAAGTGATGGTTCATTTGTGGAATAAATGTAAGGAAATGTGCAGATAATACTCTCCAATTGTTGTAAAGGAGAATTACATCTTTCACTCACCTGTCTTTGCAGCCGCATATCGAATCACTGTTGATGGAGGTACTGATCGATGGTTTGAGTGGTTGGAAAAGTCAGAGGTTTGTGGGGTGGTGAATTTAGGTTTACCAGACTTGGTGACAGGTGATCTTGACTCAATCCGCGCCAGCACCCTCTCAATGCTTCAAGAAAAGTCAGTTTGCATTGAAAGAACGCCGAGTCAAGACTATACTGATTTTTGCAAAGCTGTCAAATGCTCCAAAGAAAAAAATGCTGTAAGAAATTAAGATGTTCAAAATTTAATTTTCAACTCAGTATAAATTATAAAAGCTTTACTTTACTTCTGTTTATATTGTTTCAGCCCAGCTTGATTGTGACTGTATGTGAAGTTAGTGGTCGTCTAGACCAAATTTTGTCTCAGTTAAATACACTTCACAAGCATGAAGAATGTATTGTGCTCCTGTCATCAGGCAGTGCAACTTGGCTCTTGAGGCAGGGTAGTCATGAAATTGACGTCTCAGGATTAAGAAATAGTTCAATATTGTCTGAAGACCGATGGGTTGGCCTGATTCCTGTCGGGGCACCAACCAAGGTTACAACCTCTGGTCTTAAATGGAATGTTAGTAAGTACCAATAGCACCAAGTCAAAAAATTAATTTCTATTAAAATTTTGTCATAAAGTACTTTTATTTTTTTTCTTCTCACTTGTACAGACAGCCAAGAAATGAAATTCGGTGGTCTGATCAGTACATCAAATACATTTGGCAATGATGCTATCATCAAGATTGAGGCAGACCAACCCTTAATTTGGTCGATGGGGGTGTCTCTTTAAGTCCCAATTTCATAGTAAGGAAAACAAGTACTATTTGAAGTACACTACAAACATCAATGACAATTTTTCTTGGTTTGAAACAATCAAGGCCAAGATTCCTTCACCACTGTAAGAACTAAATGTTGTGTAAAGCATAAAATTATTTTTCTCTACATGAAAGTCCAACAAACACTTCAAGAAAACGAACCTTGGTAATCAAATAGAAATAGGATAGGTATTAAGTTAAGATATATTTACTCTAGCAATATCTCCCTGCCAATCATAAATCTTATGTTCTGACTAGACAATATTTGGTATAATATTTTCGCTTTACATATAATGGCATAGGAATGAAAATCCTCAAAGACTTTGGGAAATCCTGCTATCATCAAACTAAAAACTGTTCTCTAAATCTTTCCAATGATGGATATGTAAGAATTCAGAACAGCAATATGGTCTTGCAACTTTGTTAAACATTTATCCTGTTTTCCTTTGCCCACTTCTTCATTGAACGTATGATGGTTTCAACTTGAGAATTTGCTGTGTTCCTCAATAAACTGATGATGTCGGTAAGTAATTCCCTGAAAATTTCAAAGCAGAGTTGAAAGTTAAAACAAATCTCCTCAAATATCAGAAGAATATTGTGTCATGAAAGAGCTCAGAGAAGACCCAGTTACTCAATGCATGCCTTCAACTTTTTAAATTTCAATTTTTGTTAAATGCATACTTTGTTTGACGGCCAGCCACAACCATTTGAAAAGCTCCCACACAAGCTCCTCTTTTGCCTTCCCAATGTTCAGGACTTGGATCAAGTCTTTCTAACATATCGAAAGCTTTTGCTGAGAACCAGAAATGACCAAGACGATAGCAGTCATTTGCTATTAGCTGAAGAAGGTTGAAAGATTCTGCAGATGTGTCCAGCCGAAGATAAAGCTCCCAGGCCAATTGAGGCTTGCCATTCATCATATCTGTAACAGGGATGAATACGTGGTTGTTTTTTCAGATTTCAATTAAAGCATTTACATATGCGATAAACTCAACTACTTGGTTGAGGGATGCAAGGAGGTTGAACAATGTCAGAAGATTTTGAGACAATTCTGTTTTAAACTAAATTCAGCAAGATAACTTACAGCATCGAGCCAGATGACTTATGTATGTATAATCATTGCGAATTTTATCATTTTGTATCAACAGAAAACCTTCCTCAGCTTCCTTATAGCTCCCCACAGCACATTTGGCCTGGAGAAAAAATAGAAAAGAGAGATTTTCTAATCTTTTTTACTTGCAAAGATAGACAAAATTGTTCCCACACGTATTTCAAATTTGAAAAAATTAAAAAATAATAACTACGAAATAGAAGAAAAAATTATTATTGAAATCACCTGTGCATAGTTGAAATTGAAGGTATCGTCAGTATAAAAGTAGCTTTTGATGGATGTAAGATAGAGAAGTACCTCACTAAATTGATGCATCAGAAAATAGCAACTTGCCATGCACTGACGGCCTGGAATGGTGTCACATTCACTTTCACTTGAACCTACAAGCTCAAAGTATTGTTGTGCAAATTTGATGTGTTCACGCTTTAGACAAAAGTAACAACATTACAATTTCGTTTTTGGTTAGTGTTTCTAATTTTTGGTGCAATCAAAAGTTATACATACAGATCCTGTTTCCTGACCCATAGCAGCATTTACAACACCTTTCAAATTGTATTCTTGAGGCACTGCAGGCTCCAGGTCTTTAATGAGTTGATAGGCCTCTCTCACTTCATTCTTCCAAAATAAAACCTCTTGGTTAGTAAAGAATTTTAACAAAGCCTTCCTAAATTTTCAAACTTTTTAAACTTTTCAAGGTTTTGTTACCTGTTTTAGGTAATAAATTACAAGATTTAACCTTGCTTCAGGAATCACATCTACAAGGGGCGGTAGAACTTGCAAAGCACTCTCCCCACTGCGAAAAACAACCATGTTGTGAAGAATTAAGTCGTTCCCAAACATAAAAGATGATGAACTCTGGTCCTGTTTGACGAAAATGCCAATGTTAGACTGAATATCACCCTAATTTGATTTTTAACTGGCGAGAGTTTACTTTAGCATACCATTAGAGATTTAATTTCATTTTCAGCCGCTTTCCCATTGTACAGACGGAAATGGTTACATGCTTTCAAGTTTATAGCAATAGCTGAATCTGGGAAATGTTGTAAGTATACTGATAACACTTCTTGAGATGCATCGTAGTAATCGAGTTTGTAGTAACAGAGAGCAACATATACATTTAGTGCAAGATAATCCCTGAAGAAAGAAAAACATTAAGGGGAGCATGAACATCAGTAAAACAACCATGGCAATTTCACAGACCGAAAAAAATAATGTGAAAATCAATAAAAAAAAAAAAAAAAGGTTAAAAACAGCCAATTTTTATAATTACCGATTATCAAGCAAAATGCGTTTGTAGATGTCAATAGCTTCTTGATAATGAGCTCTCAGGTAATGAATTGCGGCAAGGCTCAACTGGTCCTCAGTGACATCCTTCAACTTTTGATGATATTCCAATAATTTTTCTTGTGCTCCAGTTTTGTGAGCCAAATGAAATAAGAGTCGGGTCTTGAGAGGACATGCTTTTGCTTTTTTCAGTGTCTATGAACAAAATTTAAGGCTTAGAATAAAACAAAACATTAAACAGAAATTGGAATGGGCTTTTAAAAAAATATTCCTACCTCCTCACCCTCGGGGTACAATCCAAGAAAAAATTGGCAACATGCTAAGTTGACCCATATGTCATCGGGTATATCATTTTTGTGTGAGAGCTTTTCATAGATAGTCAAAGCACGTTTGTAGTCTCCCAGGTGGAAAGCACAGTACCCGATCCAACGTTCACAGTCTATATCAGGCTTTCCAGAGCCTTGATCAAACTGCAAAGTGCACAGTTTTCAAACAATTAAAACTCATGGTATGTGCACGAAAAAACTATCATTGTTTTTTGTCTCTCTAGTCACAAATACCTCAAGTAATGTAAGTGCTCCTGTATAATCTCGGGCAGCCAGGAAATCTTCTAGTTTCGGTAAAAAAAATTGTTTCGCCCCTGGCGAGCTTGTCGTTGATGTTTTAATGCTTAATGCAGGTTTCAAACGCGACAAAATCTGTACAAAATATAAATGGACTCAAGTTAGTGGCACAGTATACTGGATAAAAGTCCCTGTTATTTCAAGTATACAGAATGAAAAGAAAATGAAGTCTCAGCTCAAGGGAAGTACCAAAATCGTCTTACCATGGCGAAAAATCTGATAACTAGCAGATAATATACTTGTTTAGTGGAGCCACATCATTCTCAAAAAACGAGAGGATGCAAGATAGTCACTTCAGCTTCACCGCTTAAAGCAGAATGGAATTTTGTTTGTTGACAACCACGGATGTGTGAGGCCGGGACGCGTTTTGGCCTTCTTCGTTTGAGATCTGTATGCAAAAATTTGCTGCTATATTGCTATATATTACTGGTTATTGGCTCTCACTAGGACTGAATGGTATTTAAGGATTGTGCTGTGCTAAACGGACAAAGACATACATATATTTTGCTGTTTCAGCGGGGTTGGTGGGAACACTTGTGAAGGAGGAGCAGACGAAACAACAACATATGACAAATTCTGTCATCTACACTGCCGCTCCTTTTCAAAAGGCACCCGAATCCATGTGCGATATCTGACAGCTTCTGGCCCTCAAATGTCATTTCCTATCACAGTAGGATATGAAATTCGTCCAAGAACAATTCAGTGATTCAGAGTGTGTACCTTCCACTCGTACCTTCTCTCAAGCTTGTGCGGTTCTGGACACGATTATTCTCATCGTAGTTCTCATACTGGCATACTGGTTCAATGTGCGACAATCAACACTGCTCTCAAAATTGTAAATCTATACTCGTTGTTGGTTTATGTCCTCCTTCTTTTCTTCAATAGCTTTTCAAAATTCTTGGTTTGCTGCCTACTGAAATATTCATATTTCACTTTTTTATTTTAACGTTCTTGGTTTGAATTTGAAGCCTGACCTTGGTAGGTATGCCTAACCTAAAAGGTTTAAATTATATTTTTCCTAATTGTGATTTTTATCTGCTTACTTCTGGGTATTTCTCTGCTAGATTAAGGTGCTGTCACTTAAACATTGCTTTTTATTTGCACCAGTGAACCCAGTTGTGCTGATACCAACCCTGTGTAGCACAACCTACACTATATAAAGAGATGACCTCCTGCTGATTGAATCGAAACTTTTGCTGAACCCTATCATTCTGAAGAGATGGCAGGTGAGTCAGATCACCAACCGCATTTTGCAATGATCAGGTTAACATCTTCTAAAATTTTAACATTTTAATTGTTTGAAAGGCTTCCTGCTTACCGTGATTCGTTGGAAGAAAATTTACATATTAGGGTTCCAGGTCTGATTATTTTTATTTTTTTAATTTTTGCTATTTGTATTAAATGTAAACAAATCATTTACTGCTGTTCAGGGGGCAGTGAATGTATGTTTAAACCAAACAAAATAACCCACAGTCAATTTTGTTTTTAAAAAAGTCTGCACATCTTGAAAGATGGATTTACCTCAGTTCTTTCATTGAACTTGCTTAATTAAAAAATCTCCACGTCTAGTTTGGGTCAAAGGAGTGCCAGTTATGCAGGCGTGTTTCATGATAGTTCAATGACGTCACAGGAGCAGCTATACAAATAATCTATTTAATTTGGTTTCATCAATACATACATATTTATTGTCAAACTTTGACAAATAGAGAGTAGAGATTTTATTTTTTATCAGAGATTTAGATTCATCCCACACCAAGTCTCTTTTATTTCACTAAGACCATCTCATTCCATTTTTAAATTTCTATTGAACAGGTCGCAAAAGATCGGGCCTGAAGATTGTTGTGCCTGAGGAAACAGTTGCAGTGTGAGTACCTTGATCCAATTTGATTTAATTGCTTCCGAAAAGCAAATAGCTATTTTTTGTGATTTTTTTCATTTGCAAGTAACATTTTTATAAAATTGAAGTGTTTTTCATTCTCTTCTATACTTTCATGACTTTTTCAGCACACCACCTAGGAATCTGGATAAAAAGACAACTATTACAATAGGTGATCAGACATTTGTAGTGGAGGCTGATGATTTGGAAAAAATCTGTGATCTTGGCCGTGGAGCTTATGGCATCGTTGAGAAGATGCGACATATTCCAAGCCAGACTATCATGGCAGTGAAAGTAAGTTTTCATTTCTTGCTCTGTATATCTGCCTTTGTTATTCTGTTTCTTTAAATTATTTCTCCTCACTGATTTAAAAATAATCTTTCGTCTCTCTTTCTTAATCTCTATTTCCTTATGTGATGTGGTGAAATGGGATTTGCTCTTCTGCTTTCCTGGTTTACAGTTATGGCTTCTCTGTGATTTAATGCCTAACTAAGTTTAGTCCCACTCTAACCTGTCTATTAGGTTGTCAGTTTTAAAGATATGTTGAGATATTTGCTGGTTTGTTGTGCTGCTAGAGGATATCAGCCACTTTGAGCATGCAGGAACAACATGAACTGTTAGTAAACTTTGAAAACCTTCTGCATTCAGCGGGGGACTGCAAAAGCTCGGTAAATGTGCATGGCATTAGTATTCCTTCTGAAATAAGCAACCAATCATTCGGTTGGTTTCCCCTTGCTCTGGGATTTTTTTTTAATATTTTTTATTTCTTTGTTGAGATGAATGTTACTGTGAGAATTAATTTTTTTGGAAGGGTACTGCTTTTCTAATGTTGTTATAAAGTATCATGTTTGTTCTTTTTGTAGTGAGATTGTAGTGAGAGAGTGGGGAACTCACCATTTGAAATTTAGTTTTCTTCTTGAACTGCTTGCTCTTCTGATAAGTTCTGTAGCACTTCATACAGTAGTCATGAAATTCAAACAATGTGAACAAGTGTCAAATTATAATTTTTTCTGTTGCATAGTTATTGCTTTCATTCATTTCTGCAATCGTAATTTGTCTACTTTGAAAAAAGTGTTTTCTTTTACTCTTGCTTTTTTCTTCTTTTTTTTTTCTTTTTTCGGGACTTTGTCCTTCTGCATCCATTAATTTGTGTAGAGTGCTCTTATTTTGTTTCTGAACAAATGAAGGAGTTAAATGTAATAATGGGCTCCTTTTTGTTTGTTTGTTGAAATCTGCCTTTTTCAATCACAGTGCTGTAATAATTTATTCCTTATTTTTCAGCGCATTGCTGCAACTGTTAATACCCAGGAACAGAAACGTCTTCTAATGGATCTTGATATCTCAATGCGTTCATCAGATTGCCCATATACTGTGCAGTTCTATGGAGCTCTATTTCGAGAAGGTGACGTCTGGATTTGTATGGAGGTTATGGATATGAGTCTTGATAAATTCTATACAAGGGCTTATGCACAGAATAGAAGCATTCCTGAAGACATACTGGGAAAAATAACTGTTGCTGTGAGTATCATCGCTTTTGTTTCAAATGCACTCTTTCTTCCTTATTATTTTACATTTGTGTATTTTTCCTCTACCTTGTAATTATGATCTGTTAAATTTTTGCTCTTTGTCTTTTAATGCTCAGGTAGTGAATGCTCTTCACTATTTATATTCCCGGTTACGAGTAATACATCGTGATGTTAAACCCTCAAACATACTTATAAATAGACGAGGTGAAGTAAAGATGTGTGATTTTGGTATTTCTGGATACCTTGTTGACTCTGTAGCCAAGACAATTGACGCTGGCTGCAAACCATACATGGCGGTGAGTTTTATTACGCCTGATGACATGAGCTTAGATATTTATCTTTTAAAAAGAATTGTTGGTGAGGTAGCTTTTGAACTCTATCATTCTTGTTGAATTTTCTGCAGTTCATGTTTCTTATTCGTCTTTGATTTTGTCATGTTATTTCAGCCTGAAAGGATTGACCCTTCTGGCAATCCCTCACATTATGATATTCGATCAGATGTATGGAGCTTGGGCATTTCCTTGTTGGAACTTGCAGCAGGGAAGTTTCCGTATGCAACATGGGGCACTCCTTTTGAGCAACTGAAGCAGGTTGTCAAAGATGACCCACCAAGGTTGCCAGCTGGCAGGTTTACGTGTGAATTTGAAGACTTCATTGAGCAGTGGTAAGTGCATATATTATTGGTAGTAAAAAAAAACATTCACTGTGTGCTACAAACAATTTTTTTGCTAATTATCTCACTGTTCATTCCGATCTTCAGTCTTCAAAAGGACTACACTGCTCGTCCTAATTATAATCAACTCTTGGAGCACCCATTCTGCAAGACTCATGCTGATCGGGTCACTGACATCTCAACTTTTGTTGGTGAAATATTGGACCTGGAAGATGTTGTAACTTAAGTTAAGTGAATGTGCTTCTTTGTGCATGTGGGTTGCCTTTGAGCAATGTATATTCGTGACTGCGGGTGACCAGTGGAGAATGTTCCAGTGCTGATGTGCTCAGAAGCAATTAAACCCATCACTTAAAATCCATGGTTCCAGCCAATTTCTTGATAATCTTGTGCACGGCGTCTTTCTGAGTTGAATATTGATTTTATGTTGTACTACTTCTTTTTTTCTTTGTTTATGTTATATGAAAGTTTTTAATTTTGTTCTCCCAAACATCACTGAAATGATTGAGAATTTCAAAATTCTTTGGTTCCATATGGTTTTTTTGTTAAACGTGTGCATGTGGTCTTTTGCATTGGACGTTTATGGTGTGTTGATGTAATGTTTTGTTCTTTTTCTTGTTATGTTATATGAAAGTTTTTAATTTTTTCTCCCAAACATCACTGAAATGATCGAGAATTTCAAAGTACCTGAGAAGTACAATTTTTAAGGGCCAGAAAAGTTGATCCAAGCATTTTATGCAGATTTTCTTCTTATTGTAGTTTTGCTTTTATTTTTTATGTTGTTTTCTTTAGCTATGAAGCTTTTCCACTTAAGATTCATGTTTTAATTTCTGAGGAAAGTTCAAGAAGTGTAGTGTATAAGATTTCCTCAATTGTGAACTGTGTAAACTTTTTTCATTAAAAAGAAGAAGAAAACAAGAAAAAACTGTGTAGCTCTTCAATGGTATTATATCCATCAGCCAAAAAAGAATCTGTTTACGGTAGGAATTCAGTTGTATATTAGCTGACTGACTGTGTTGCAATACTCATCTAATATTCATGACTAACTTTGTACAGACTTACTATAGATATAACTGGCTTCTTGAGGATTATTTATCCTAACACTTATGGTAAACATGACATCACAGTTTTATGTTTGCAGTATATGTGTGACTGATTTTGCACTTTTCTCAACCCACTTAGTTATTCATCACATTTATTGATATCAATTTTTCTTTTTTTGTCACACATCATTTCTCCTTCAGCTAAGCAACCGTTGCTTTCAATCAGAATGTTTTTGCCTTGTTTCAACATTGTCATTATTGCCTTATCTGTTCTTTTAGAAAATCAGTGAACACCAACTTGGAAGTTTTGAGGGAGAGCTTGTGAAAGAATTAGTATATCCTATAATTTGTTTTCGTCTTTTGACTTTATGACGTGTTTTGCTCACAGGGATCATACAAGTCGAAGGTTTGCTAAAGAAACCTTCCCCTTCTTCAAAGCAATTTTTAAATCTCTTATTTTCTTTCCTTACCTCTTTGTTTTGTTAATCTTATAAGTAGGGAAACAGAGACTTTTAATGTTGTTTCATTTGCTACTAGATTTCTTTCATCAACACCAGTTTCTATCTGAATGACTGGTGTGAGCTGTGTGTTTTCTGTGTCTGATAAAGAAAATTTTTGAGAATGTATGTACTGTTTGGGAAAAGATACCTAAGTATGTTACATCTCATTATTCTGGCTATCTCTGACTAACATATTAAAAATTTGTATTCACTGAGTTGTGGTTCTAATGCCGGAAGGCCATTTGATCAAGAGAGCCCAGAGCCCGCTATTGAATATGAAGATTTCAATTCGAATGTAACGAAACAAATTTTAGTATATTACTTGTCTGATACCGTACTGTTTTCATTGCCCCTCACAAAGTTAGCACGACTGGTTGCTTTGTTCATTTTTCTCTGATATTGATTAACACTGAACCTTGTCTTGTTAAACTTCTAAACTATTGTTTTTTATTAGAATCTCCTTTTCAGAAGAGAATTATTTCCAAAGTTTCTGCAAACAAAAATAATATTTAGAACACGGCACAAAAGACTCTATAGTGTACAATGTATGTGTCTATTCACCTAAGTCGTTACCATTTCAAATTAACTGTTAAATTTATGTAATATTACTCACAAATAATTGAAATGTCATTTGCGTCTGTTTATTAATTTCTCTTGTGAAGTGTGTTTGAGTTGAGTATGTGACATGATAATTTAGTAGGTAATAAGCATAGTTAGTACCAGATCAAACTAATATCTTAATGTTGAACATATGATGCATTTTTTTAGATCCAAGCTTTTCAATTGCTTAAGCTGGCTACAACCTTTAGACTCTGATTCCATCGTCCATATTTCATACTTCTATTCTCCAACTGTCCATGGAGAACAAATCCTTCTGTACACAATACCTTTCATGTGTGCCATGGGAAAAATGTCTCAACTCTGGGGCATAAATGTGATCTTATTAGTGTCTGATAGATTCACAAGTCTGTATTTGGACATGTATGGATATAACTACTTATGTATCAGAGGATATGTCCTGATGCAACTAAAATGTGTTTCAAAGAATAATTTAGATAATTCATTAATGTACTTTAAGCTAGTATTGCCGATGTTAATTTGACAAGACTGTTAGCCATCTAAAATTTGATGGCAAATATAAGAAGCTGTGTATCAAATGCTTGCTTGTTTTTTATTATTTGTTTCTTCTGTGATTTATTTGAAGTGGTAAATCTGCTTGGTAATCCTCATACATTATGCACCACAATTTGGTTTCAACTTCTCAGGCTTAATGAAAAGTTCTTTAGACAGTGGATCAGTCAATCATTGTTTGTCATTATCAACAATGTGTCCAAAACATACTTTATGAGCATCATTAATATGCGAGAGAGATGTTAGAGACCAATGTTATGTGATGGATGGGATGGTGATGGATTGTGTTTACTCTGCCAACTTTCATGGCAATGAACAACGGTGACCACACTTCATTTCAGAGAATATTTAACTATATTTAATTCCCCAAAACAGAGACAAAACAAAATGAACACAGACAAAAACAGAAGCAAACCAAAAATCATGCAATGAAGAGGTAATTAGTAAAATAGGAAAGGCTTTTCACAAGCAAAGAACTAAGCCCACCTCAAAAAAGTGAGTTACTAGTAAATTTAAATTTAATCAGTACTGAAAAGGAAGTAAACATCAGCCTCAGATGAATATTTGGAATATCACAGATAAAGAACAGGACTGAACTTATGCAAGACTAGAGCTGACACATTTATGCAATAAATCTTTAACTTGAGTTCATGTAGAAAACCAATACATTTAGAGTAAAAGAGACAATGCACAGTCAGCTACATAAAATGAATGATGGATTGGGATGAATAAAAATTCTTAATATCAGTGCACCTGTTAAAACACTTCCATAATTTAACTATCTCACTTAAAATAACATTGGCAAATTTTATTCAGAAGCTGAATCGACCACGTACCTTAAAAAATCCCAAAGAGTTTCTGTTGTGAATTAATGAACCAATAGATAAATAATTATGAAGAAGTATGGGTTTGTGCTGCAAAGAACATTTTGGAGACCTGTCAAATTTCTCAAGAATTTCCCATACTTTTAGTGATAATGTTTCTACATCATAGCTGACTGATGACTTGTGTTCTTCATCCTTGTTGTAGGATGCCTCTGTCAAAGAAATGAAGGTTTTGTCAATGAGCAATGTTTTTGAATACCAATCAAGCTTAAGAACAGTGTGCACTTGGTCTGTTACCTTTGACAGAGAGTAGAGGATGAGAAGTAAATGTTAAAAAGGGAATATCATTGTTAAAAGGATTCCATTTCTTTGAAAATGTTATGGGCTCTCCATTGTTCCACATGATGCGCAGTCCACGCATATTGCGGGCCCTGTCACAACACACAATTCAGTACAGTCAAGGTAAAATTTCTACAATAAACTTGATTTTTCTCCTTAAAAAAAAACACACATCAGAATTGTCTGTGATGCAAGCAGGACTGTTCAACTTAGCCCTTTCTGTTGACGTATCGACCATGCACACAACTCGGGCCTGAAATGCCGTTTTATGTCAGAGAAACCAAGAATATTTGCCGCACTTACTGGGATATTAAACATTGCTATATTTTGTCAGATGTATGATTGTTGCAGTTATGAAAGCAGAGATAAATACTGAGTTAACAGAACGTCAGAATTCTTTTCGTTCAACTCAAAAAGAAAAGATAACAAGCGCTACTGCCTCATCATTGTGGGTGTACCTGGGTTCAAACTGCGAAACATCCAGTGCGGTGTGACATAATTCAGATGGTCGCGACCAATGAAGCAGACAGCCCTTCACAATGGTTGAAACACCTGATGCCAGACCATTCATGCGCCTACAGAGCCACAAATAATGAAGGACATTCAAGAGGAGAAGAGTTTCATGCAAGGAATAACGCCACAATAGCAAGCGAAACATCACTCAAACAATTTTGTTTAATGCTCACAAGCACCAACTTACGGAACAAGTGATGCTGATGGATACACAAGGTCTCCTAGAACTAAAGTATCAATCTTTTGCAAAAAAGTTCGACGAACTTCGATGGGTTTTAACGCAATGAAGTCAAATTTTACAATGAGAAGGGAATGACTTGCTAGTATTACAAGCCTTTCTTTTTCAGCATCCCAAATATTTATTCTGTCAAGATGAGAGGATAGAATAGCAAAAATTTGGCTTAATAAAATGAATGCACATTATTCACTGATTTGTCAACATACTCAGTCAGAATCCAGGAATCTACAACTTCACCATCCAAATCTGGACTCACAAATGCTGCAATGCTGTCCTTCACTGCTTGATCCACTAAACCCTCTCTTGAGGAAAACAGGTTTCTCACATGTTCTTCTGACCATGGCAATGCAGCTATGTCGGTTTTAGATGCGCCTAAATATAAGAAAAAATTCAGAACAGTGAAGTAAACAGAATGTTAGAACTAAGAACTAGATATTCTTTCATAACTTCTAATTTGGCCGAAACTGATTGTTCATTCATACACAAGCGAAGTGAAATAGTAAAGGACCTGAGTTTATATCGGAGGGTGTTGCTGCATTCCCTCTGCCCCCACTCGCTCTATCAACATCCGATGCACCTATGGGAGGCAGCATAGCTACACCGTCACAGGTGTTCTGGGGCTCAATGCGTAAAGTTGCTCCTCTGAAACTTGCGATAGGGCCGTCATAATCTTCCAACGATCTGTCATCTTGATCCATGATCTGAAGGCAAAGAACTGCAATGAATTATGGTTTGAGAAACTCAATTGTAGGCGCATATGCCAACCGGGCTGACTCGCGAATCAACAAATTGTCGCTAAACGTCATCACCTCAAACTAGCAGAAGAGATAGCAGAAAGAAACCATCGACGAAAAAGGATGAAACATTGTCTATCCACTTTCAGAAGGCATCAAGAAGAGCGACAAATAAGAAACCTAATCCGAACACTGGAAGGAAAATTTTCTTATAACTGAAGAAAGCACATCTATTTAATTTTGAAGGATATCTAGAATATGCAATAATACAAAATCTTCAGCTTATCATGAGGACTTTAGAGGCCGCAATTTCTCATTCGCACTGACTATAGTCTCATCCGAGGACCGAGGACTTGCGATTGTGAAAATGACGATAACTTTTCGCTTTCTTTGAATTTGGATTTATTGACAATTTTTTACAAAATCTGTTCTCCGAGCAACAAAGTTTGTGATATTAAACTAGCATCTCTCATTTTTTTCATACTTTCACCGATGTGATAAACAAATATTTATTTGTTATGAGTTTGTCAAAATATAGCAGATAGCGGTCTTTGAGTAGATGTCCTGTGCGATTTTCTAAATTTCCTTGGTGAGGTAATTGGATTTTGGTTTTTCTCCTTTACTAACTTTGAATATAAAAGCGGCAATCTGGCGGATCCTACTTGCAATCCCATTCAGTTCGTTTCACAGGTAAGATAATATTATGTGTTGTGAGTGAACGTTAGAATGTGATGCTGGAGATGCAGTATTTAAAGCATAACCTCAAACGTCACTAGCTGTCTGTCACATTTCTAGCAATACTTCTACTTGTAGAAACGTGCAAGCCTGCTGACAACAGGTAGTTGTAATCAGTAATCACTTTAAGTTTCCATGAAGCAGTCGTCATTGACTGGTCCCATTCTACTCATGTTTCGTAGGCCCTAGCTTTATCTGTGGGGATGGGTGCTTGTGATTATGATTATCAGTTAAAATTTGGTGCCAGAAATCTCTTGATTCAGATTCTCTCGTGTCTCTCATATTTTTCTCCTCCGACAAGTTCTATCATCAAATATTTAAATTTGAAATAATAAAAAGAAATTTTAAAAAATTGGAGAATTTTATCCTTATTCGCTACTTTGCTGTTGCTTGTTAGTGAAGTGGAACATAAAAAAAAGCAAATTTCAGAAAAGCAGCAGAAGGAAGGGCCGCAGGGTGGGCAAAGACATGAAGAAGGAACTAACAACAGCCATGGTCTCCCTCTGATTACGCCCGCTCTTGTCCACGAGCATCACAATTGGCAATAATGCTGGTTGAAAGTCTGTTCATTGATGATCTTAATGTGACCATTGCAGGATGCATGTCAGCCGGGCAGTCTGTTCCGGAGGGAGAGGGAGAACTGCCAGCATGCTCAGGCTGATATGTTCCAGGAGCAAGTATCACAAGCCAAGACTACGCCACCAGAAGTGGACTACTGCAGTCTTGATATTGTGAAAGCCACCCAGGTAATTTTCTCATATGACACTTCAAATATTTAAAGCTGTATTACTACTTTTAGCACTGCAGTCTGTTGGATTTATCTGATTGATGAATACATTGTCTTGTGATTTAGAATGGGGCTTTAGAAAGATGCAAGCAACTGATTGAAGAAGGATTCGATGTGAACCAAAGAGATGAAGAGAATGTAACCTTACTTCACTGGGCAGCCATCAATAACCGTAAAGATATAATTCGCTTTTATATCAGTCGAGGAGCACTTGTTGATGCTATTGGTGGAGATTTGATGGCTACTCCTCTTCATTGGGCAACAAGGTAATATTCAGATCACACTTTTATTTTAAGAAGATAAAAGATCTAAGGATCAGTATTTATTTTTCTAAATTTGTTTTGCTGCTTGGAATGAGAATTTTCATTTAAATATTAATATAATATATTAATCTCCCTTGAATCCTTCTCCCTTTATAATTTCTCCATACTGCACCCATGGAACAATTTTGTTTCATATCTTCTTTCTTAGCACTGATACAGTGACAAAAAGATCAGTTTAATTATTGTATTTTATGAGAAGCAATTATGCCCTAATATTACAACCATGAAAAATTGTCCAACATTACAGGGCTGGTCACTTAGGCACAGTTGTGCTTTTGATGCAACATGGTGCTGATCCTTCAATATGTGACGGTGATGGATTGCAGTGCATCCATATTGCGGCTCAGCTGGGATATGCAGGAATCATGGCATACTTTATTGCGAAAGGAGAAAATATGAACTCTCAAGACCGTGGTGGAATGACACCTCTTATGTGGAGCGCATACCGAGTCACCAGGTGCGCAAGTTCAAGGTTGTTCTTTCACACATTACACTACTTAACACAAATGTCCAATCATGACACATCAAAACTTAAATTTGAGAACAAAAATAAAATGGAACATGAATGTACCAACAATTATTTGTGTAGCTTAGCATAATAGCTGAGTTTTGGTTTCAAAATTTTGGAAGCTTTGATATGTTCTGTTGTAATCCGTTTTACTCTTTTTATTTATAATCGGCTATAATTTTCTTTAAAGCCTTATATTTTAAATATATTACTTCATGCGATTAAAGTACTAGAATACCTTGTAGATAGTGAATGTAATGTGAATTTATCCTGGAAAATGTGCAGTTTTTTCTTTCCATTAGTTGACTCAGTGAGATTTGATGTGTCAGTCTTATTGTATTTATGTTGTATGCTAATCTTCAAATCAACATTGAAGAAAGCAGGGCTTTTTTATGTGCCTGATACGCTTTTCACTACTTTCATAAGTCCTTTCGAATCAAATGGGGTAAAGGGAAGCGGAATAAAGTGGTACTTTGTTAGACTGCCCATTCTTTTCATTGGATCAATTCTATTTGTTTGATAACTAGGGTTTAGTAGTTGTCAGCCTTGCCTTGAGGTAAGCCTCTGTTGATAGTCTAGAGATTGACCAACTGGACTTTTCTCTAAATTTTATAGAGTGATTTTCTGTTTTTCTTCTTTTGCACTTCTTTTTATTCAATAATTATGTTCAGTTTATTTGGATTGATCTCTTAGAGATACTATAATTAAACAATAATGTTTGACACGAACATCACCAAAATTAGCTTGGCTGTTTTGAAGTTTGTTTGTGTAGTTATTGAGGAATTGCAGATTGTTTCTGCTTCCGGAGTCCATCCCCATTTCTGCCATCCTGTTTGTGATGTGTCTAATCCCAATCTTTTAATAATTTTTTGTGCATTTGCACCCTGGACATTTTGGGATTCAGCTCCTGGTAATAAAACATCTCCGTAACTGTTGTGCTGTCACATTTTGTTGCCTTGTCACGCCATTTTTTTTTTTATTTTTTTTTTATTTTTAAATTTTATTTAAACTCATTTTTATTTGTACTTTTTTTATTCTTTTAATTAAAGGCTAGTCTACTGCTTGTGCAGCACTGAAAGGACTATTTAGCTTGCCTTTTGTTTCCTCCAGTTCCTTCACTGATGTCTTAACTTTTTCAAGCTTATGTTCCATATTAATACTATCATGCTGTCAACATTTTTTTTTTTTTTTTTTTTTTTTTTTTTTTTTTTTTTTTTTTTTTTTTTTTTTTTTTTTTTTTTTTTTTTTTTTTT
>CABIKL010000424.1:0-23006 GCA_902196195.1 Aptinothrips rufus
CACCCCCCCCCCCCCCCCCCCCACCTCCAAGGTATGAAGACCACATCGCCACGGGCAATCTGATAAGGACGGCTCGCATATCGCATTATTATGCTTGATTTATCGCTCAAATGAGAGCGCCTGCATAGCAATGCACCGCTCCACACCACCCCGGGCCCCGGGCCCCTTGCCCGGCACCGGCCTGGGCCGCCATTTGGAGGCCTCGATGCCTGCGCACAAGATAAGCAAGCAACGCTGCAGTCAACTGCTCTACATTCACTGTACTGTATTGCATCGTTACCAAACTACCAAAATTTTCATTCGAAAAATAATTAAGTCTTCACTGTCTCTTCTAAAATGTAAATGATCTTAAACTGATAGTTGAGTGATCTTTAATCCTCCAGTCAGCTGTCGCACACAAGTGCCAACCCTGCACACAGACCGCTGCTCCCTGCCCGCCGCGTCCCCCCCCCCCTCCCCTCCCCCCCTTTTCTCCTCCTGTCCTCATTAGCAATCTAATTGCGCGCAATAATGGCTACAAATCATCTCGCAAGGTGAATTGATAATGTGAACTTCCTGCCGCCGAGGGGCTCGGCGACAGCGTATCATGGATGTGCAAATACTGAAGAACGCTGTCAGAGAGCAGAGCAGATCCCGATCAATAAATTAAATGAAATAAAAAGTTGATGATCGAGACCTCACAAGCGCTACAGAGGGCTACGCACAGCCAAGATCACTGGTTCCCTTCAATCAGAAGAGAGTGCCAGGAGTTTAAAAGCAGCCTGCCTGAGTTCGCAAAATTCAGGAATCATCAAGTGATTAGACTAGTTGATCTTCACGTTCCTTTCCGCCGCAAAAAAATTGAAATTTATTATTATTACATTTTTTTAAAGTTTTTTTTGTTTTTGTTTTGTTTTTTTGTGTGTGTGTAACATCAGCCACAACTCTCATGCTTTGCGAATCTAACAGCGCTCATGTATGCCAAGCCTAAGACATGTGCATAAAGACCAAAGAGAGCGAAACGCTCTTGAAGAACGGTCTCAGTACGGAAAGCGGCGAGGGGCGAGAAGAGCCGATCCAAAGCAACAAGCTGAACCGCACCTGGATGGCTCTCCGAATAGAATCTTATCTTTCTGCAGCGCTCTCACACACACAGACACACCGGCACGCATGTATGAAACAGTTACTTTCAGTTAAGATTTTGCCAACGATAGCCACGGAGATGAACACTGAACACGAGGCGACGTTTATTATATGCATAAGCTCCCCAGTGCGATTATCATAATAAGAAGAGAGGAGGGGGAGGAGAAGGACGACGAGGAGGAAGAGGAGCAAGAGGAAGAGGGAGAGGAAGAGAGAGAGGAGGAGGAAGCGGGTGAAAGGACAGAGAACAAGAGCGAGCATGAGATGAGACTGCTCCACGGGGCCCGCCTGGAGCGTAGGCAGTCCCGCTCGGCACGCAGCCGCGGCGGCCGGCCTACCTTGCCCCTGACCGTGCATCCCGCGCCGCCACGCCACGCCACGCCACGCCACGCCACGCCACGCCACGCCACGCCACGCCGCGCCACGCAGCAATGCTGACTCACTCCAACCGGGAGTCACGCGATGAGATGGAAAGGAATGGAACAACACACGGCCCCTCCTTAACCTATCTTTTCTTCTTTTTATTTCGCGGCAGACAGTCTCAATTGGTCATTCTAACATTGCCACGCACCGCCAAACAAGATCGGTCTGGAGGACTGGAGCTCGCTCCTGTCTATTACAGTCTTGCTCTAACATGTACGCAAACTTCACGAACAATGAGCCTCAATTTTCTTACATGTTGGCTTGCAACATTTACAGGTAAGACCGAAGATACCAACGTTTTGAACCAAAATCGAACTAAAAATAAAACTTTTTATTTCTGCTTCAAAACACCGAACTCGACCTGCTCGCAGTGCTCGCAGATTGAGTCGAGGGAGGGGGAGTGTCTCAGAGCTACATCACGCCACGCCACGCCCCGCCACGCCCCGCCACGCCACGCCACGCCGCTCCCGATGCAGAGATCCCGCTGTGAGGTGTGTGGGAGGACAGAGTTTATGTGATATCATAATTAACAGAGCTTAATTACTTGCCACTTTGTACAAGGCCCAGTGATCCCAGACTGCGAGTGGGGATCTCAGGCGGGCTGGCTGGCTGCACTGGGAACACCACGCCAAGACACGCCACGCCACGCCACGCCCCGCCACGCCCTTTGTTGATTCAGGCCAATTTCATCAGTGTCTCCCCCACGCAGTCAGATTAACATGAATTGAATCAGCGGTATCGACCTCAGAGAACCACTTTTATAAATGTTGTTGCTTTGATGTTGCTGTTGTTGTACTTCGATGGAGAAAACCGATTGCCGTACAGGCTGAGGTATTTCGATTCAACGTAAAGTAAATCTTAGGAAAGTGGAGTCTCGTTTCTTCCCTGCCGTACCGGGCCGCAACACACCTGGCCGTGCGGATAGGAGGGCAGGAGGGCCGCAACGAGCTCGATCGCTTTCTCCTCGACAGATGGACGCCTTTAGAATCACGGCGAAAGGGGTGTGTGGCGCAGCACGGAACAGGGCACGGACCCGCCCCGCCCCGCCCCGCCCCGCCCCGCCCCGCCCCGCCCCGCCCCGCCCCGCCCCGCCCCGCCACGCTGACGGACAAAAGGCTCCTGACCGATTGACATGCAGCATGCAGGATCAGCTACTTGTACACCCCCGCGAGATTTCAGGTAAAAGTACAATCAAATTATGGACACGCTATGGCCGACCGCCTCCCCTCCTGCCCCGCCCGCCACAGTGGAATCCCACAGACGAAAGAGCGTCTTAATATGTCAAATTTCCATGGTCCCCATCTGAAGGTATGAGACAGGTCCCATAGGATAGCGTTTCTTTCTTACAGAAAATGAACCTTCCTCATTGGATACGGGTTAACTTCCTCTTAGAACAGTCGTTCTCATTACGCAGAGGAAGTTTCTAGTAACGATTCTTCGAATGGATAGAACTCCTCCCATGGGTCGTCCAAGCCCCGTTGAAGAGAATACTCATCGGACGATAATTTCCCATGGAAAATCACCAGGTCGAATGGGGTAGTTACGAAGTCTTACCGGAGAGTAAACAATAAGTACAGCTGGCCGAGTGACTTTTACGGTGATGACCATCTAATGTACAGACTGAAGGTTCAGCTCCCACCTATGGGAACATGTTTCTTTTCAAACTTTGACTGATCGTATTGGAACTTATTTCTACATGGAAAATCTGATTCATTAATTCATAGAAAACGGCTGTCAAGTTCCTATTGAAAATAATAATATTCCAATATTTTTTTTTATTCCTTTTTTTTTAAGCTGGTTTATCTGCCTAAGATGACCATTCGAGCAACGTGTGTATATTTCATTTTACCGCCGTCTATTGACCTCATCGGTGAAGGGAATAGTTGTAAGTCCCTTGTATCTACAGGGTCGGGCCGCCCACGCCGCCGACCAGGCCAGGCAGGCGAGGTGAGGTGAGGAGCGAGGATGACTCCGAGCTGAGATAGAGATTAGTGATCGATCTCAATGCGGGACCCGCGCTTCTCGGTACCGCCATGACTGGCCAGCCTGACGTCACGATCCTTACCACCCCCTTGGCCTCGGCCCGGCCACTGCCACATACGGCCAGGCCTCACTCGGAATGTGTCACAACATGCCATGACACCCTGATATCCTGACATGACATCACGTCCGAGTACCAGCTTGCTACCTACAGGGATGGAAATGCCCTCGGGATGCGACAATGATCTTAGGTTCGCAGTGTAGTTGCTATTTTTCAAAGCAAGAAAAATTAAAGGCCGGACTGAAAGAAATGATCTACAGGAGCAAAAAACCACCACCAAAAAAATTCAGCTCGATCTGATGATCCCAGGCTGACAACATATTTCCCACTTTCATTTAGCCTAACATTTTCCTGACAATGCCTTGGAGAAATTCCTTGAAAGATCACACTATTTTGCCTCATACAAAATCGGGAAAAACACCTCGAATGGAAGGTGAAACCTACCTGTTAAGTGACTTCCTGTGAATTCAAAGTCGTCATCTTGATCCCAATGTTTCAAGGAGAGGTTGGATAGAGGTGTAGCATTTGCAAATTCCAAGTTTGCGAAGTGCCAATCCAAAATTTGTCGGTCTCTTGATGACAGGTAAACATCACTGGTAACATACACAACAATTTCACATCAGAACAATGTAACAAGACTATGTAAGCATTTGCAAAGGTCTTTCCCAACATGTGCTCGAACTAAGAAAAAATTGTGAGGACACAGTAAACATTTTTTAAAGCCAATCTTTGTTCTCTGGATTCAAAAAGAGTGAACACCCATATCAGTCCCTTTATATGAAATAATTGAGAAAATATTCCTCAGAATAAGTCTGAGAATATCAGATCATTTTCACTAATTTAATTACCTTGGAGGAGATGCCTCAAGTTCTTGCAGCTTTTCTTCTATTTCCTTCTGTTGTTCAAGGAGTTGATCCCATTCCTGAAAAGGAATAATGCATGATACTTAATAACGTATTTAAATCATGAGAAAACAAAAGAATCGCATGAACACTATGGAAACAAAAATAATCCATTCAATAGAATCCACAGAGCAATGTGAAATTTTTTATTTCATTTTATTTTCTGTATATGTAGTTCTCTCTTCATTATTTTGTGCTACTTACACGGCAAGAATGATTCAGATCACGAAGCTTTGATCTAGCTTCAAATTCTGCAGTTATATCTTTGCTGGGACGGTTGTGAAACTCCTGACACTGTTTATGCAATTCGTCAATTCTTTCTTGCAATGAAACCATCTGTCAAACAAGAGAAAACAGAAAACTTCAGTTGTAAAAATTAAATGAAAAATAATGAAATATGAACCTGTGCACTGAAGAAGTACATACTTTGTTCTGATTAGTTTTCAACCGCTCTTGTAGACCAATGACAGCTTTCCAATGCTGAATTTGTTTTTCTTTTACATTTTTCTCCTGCAGCCTGAAACAAGAGAGTAATTACACCATTATTAACTGTCATTGAAGATAATCAAAAAAGTAACTACAATCCATAAACACATACTTAATCACCCATTCCAAGGCTTGCCCAAGCGATACAGGCCGTCCTCCAGCATAATTGAAGTCCAGCTGATGTGACAGGTAGCTTGTTGCCTCTAATAAACGATTAAACTCTCTCTCCACCATTTCATCTTTATCTTTAGGGACCTGAAAATTTAAACCACCACAAAAATAGGTTAATCAAGCACAAGAAAATGCCTCAAGACCAGTTATTTTTATTTTCAACTACAGATTCACAATACTTACTGTGTTTCCATTAGACTCATAGAGAGGACATTTCTGATGGATCTTATGCAGCTCCATGTTTATTTGCTTTGATAATACTGTAACAGGATTTCCACCTAGACCTGTCACTACCATTGCACCTAAGTCAGCTATGTAACTAGATTTCCTAAAAGTGGCAATACGACCTCCTACACGGTCCTGTAACCAAGTGATAATTTGTTTACTAACACAAAAGTATCATGAAAAATTTCCACCACCTTAATGCCTCATAACTAACTTACCCTTGATTCCAGAACTATTACTTCCATGCCAAACTGCTGCATCTGCTGAGCAGCTGCAAGACCTGCTATGCCGGCTCCAATGACGATTACCTTACCATGCTTTACAATAGGCAAAGGCTGGAAACAGACACATGATCCATTGAGCAATATGAACAGACATTATTTTCATGAAACTGAACAGAAATTTGAACCTACTTTCAGACGTTTAAAAATTCCAAAATTAATCAATCCATGTCTTTCAAGGAAACTGTGAACACGCATGACAAGAGGAGCATCACTGTTGTATGGAGCATCCACTTGGGGGAGAGCATTTTCATAAAGGAGCTGTTGTTTTGGATTGTCCAACCACAGTTGAAGCTGTAAAAGAGAAAAAATAAAATTTCCAAAAAACATTAGGCACTCATAAAATGTATCTAAAATGACAAGCCCATCAGAGTCAGACTTTAACCTAAAGCTCTAAAAAATTTATTAAAAAACTACGTCATTTAAGAAATCCTTCCAAGGTATGCAACTTACAAGTCGATTCCTTATGTGCAGAAAAACCTTTTGAGTCTGAGGAGGGCCTCCAGCAATATCAGGGAAACAGGCTGCTTCTGTAGCTGTCATCTTATCAAATGGTAAACGGCTTTGAAAGGCTGCTCCTTCAAGACCTGTAAAAAACAAATAAGCTCGTAAGACAACATTTGTTTTTCAATTGATTTTCCAATTTGGCTAGAAGTGGCACGGAATTACCAGGTAAAGTGATGCCAGCGGGGTCATCTTGCTCTGAATCCTGTTCCCCTTCTTCTTCCTTCTCTGCCTTAACAGGGTTCACAAGTCCTGTATTCTCAGGATCTTTCTTCACTGGCTCAACCTTCCCTTTCTCAAGAGGCTTCTCACCACTTTGGGTCGTGATCTTTGATTTATCATCATTTTCTTCCTGGGCCTGCAACAGAATTACAACAACTACTACAAAACTGCAGTAAAATAGGTAACGTCTAAGATTCAAAATACTGTCACAGGGCTGGGTCCATAAACAGATAACTTAGGTTACGGATGGGGTTGACGAACCAAAACAAACCCCGACATGTGATTTACTGTGGTGCCAGACTTAAGACGAAAAATCAAATGACGGTTATTGATCGTGTTCCAAAATAGTACCTTGCCCTTTTTTCGTCGACTGGTTCGCCGATTGTCGTCCTGTCCATCACCGGCATCACTTGCTCCACTATCATTCGCAGAGCATGGCCTCTTCCTCTCGATTTCGCCAGATTCCACAGAATCGCTGTCCCTCTTGTCATTTTTGCTTTGACTTGTATTCATGTTGAGAAAACTGGTCGATCACAGAATCTGACAACTTGTCCACTAGACCCCGATTCACTAGTCAATCACTACCATGCACATACACAACCGTTTGGTGCTCCAGTTTGTTTACGGTCGTGCAAAGTTTTTTTGACAGCATGAGAGAAAATATCTTGGTTTTTGACAGCCTGAAACCGCAGTTTCAGCAGTTTCAGGTTGTCAAAAAGCAAGTTATTCTCTCCCCTACATATAAATAAAGAAAATAGTGCGAATGGTCACAATGTGCTGTGTTGAAATGTAGTGTTCAATAATGATCATAGTAAAATAAGTCAAATTTCAAAGGATAATTAGAAAGTGCTCGACAAAAGTGCTCTCTTCAGGATGGCAATAGTGGTTAACTTGTCTCATTACGGCGCGAACGTTCATTGTCAAATTTTCCTCTCCTTACTTTGTGTAAACATCAACTCAGGATACTGGAACACTAACATGCGTCAAATAGTTTCGTCATTTTAAGACTTTTGTGACACATCCAAGTCATGCAGAGACCTCAAAACACCAAAATGGTGATCCATCTGGTGACCACGAGCGACCACTCAGCATCTCTCCCACATACCCGAGAAAACCTGTTTCCGGGTCGGCCATTACAGTTTCCTTTCCTTCGTTGAGTCTTCGTTTGCTGGTGTACAACTTATACCGATTCACGATGGGTCGTATGCATGCCCCTGGGTAAGATATTTACAAATTACATAAGTTCACTTAGACACTGTTTCTCTTCGACTCATTTTTCGATTTTTTTGTTTCGAAATCTCCCATTTCTTCCTGTTTTGGTAACGTTACATTTGTTTATCCAAGTCCACCGCGTGGCATGATACTGTTCTCACGGATTTCGTGATTGTTTTTTACGTTCTGTTTACTCCCTAATTTAATTCATGAGTAATTCTTGTCCTTCGGGGCGCATTAGTGAAATTGTAGTTCTTGACACTGTTCTTAACCTGGTTTAATATCTTAAGCCTGCCGGCTCAGTATGTTTGGCGTAGGTTATGTTGATTCGTAGCCTTTGTCACAATCCGGTGCTAATTCTGCAGAACGTGTATGCTGATGGCACGAAGCTTCTGTCTGTGACTATCCTACGATTGCCTAAGCGAATTGCCATGAGAATGGTTCTGATGTTCCCGATATCTGTTCTGAAATGGCAATAGTCGTTGGCCTCATCCCGTATCCTTATGTGATTCAATATTTCATTTCCATCTGATTGTGGGGGAAAAAATCTATTCACACGTCTGTAATGGCATACGAAATTCATACATCAGTTTCTTTCTACTTCTGTTGTCAGTTTTGCGGATAATTGACCTTTTTCTGTATCCTCCATAGTTGGCTCCATTTAGTTGAATTAATATGTATTGTGTCTGCCTGTTTACAGCAAGGGTATCTCCCAGAGTGCCTTGCCATACCGCCGTACCGTCCCCACCTGGCTCAAGCTCACTTCTGATGATGTGAAGGATCAGATTCAGAAGTTGGCAAAGAAGGGTCTCACCCCATCACAAATTGGTAAGTTTGTGAAGTTTGACACATTATGTATGTCATGAATCTGTTTGTACATCTGATTAATTCATTTGTTTCAGGTGTTATCCTGCGAGACTCGCATGGTGTAGCACAAGTTAGATTTGTAACGGGCAGCAAGATCCTCAGAATTATGAAAGCCATGGGAACTGCCCCCGATCTCCGTGAGGACCTTTACTTCCTTATTAAGAAGGCTGTTGCTATTCGCAAGCATCTGGAAAGGAACAGGCAAGTGTCTCAAGATGTTTTCTTACTGTCCCAAGTTATAATTTGTTCAAAATCTAACATGTACCTACTGTTTGAATTTAACAGGAAGGACAAGGACTCCAAATTCCGTCTTATTCTGGTTGAATCAAGAATACACCGCCTGGCAAGATATTACAAGAAGAAAGGAGTTCTCCCCCCCAATTGGAAATATGAATCCTCCACCGCATCTGCACTTGTGGCGTAATTGGGGCTTTTTTCTTCAAATTGTATTTTAAATGTGTTGATTAAAGTTTCCCAATTTCAATATTTTGGTATTCTTTTCACCTGACAAGAGTGTCATAACTTTAATTTTAAGTTCACTTCAAGTTTTTAATTTTCAGTAGGAGTTAATGTTCTTCATAGTCATGGCTGCTGAAAAGTGAGCATGCCTCTAGTTTGGTGGAACTGATTGTGTGCATTTGAAGTATTCATTATTGAAATATTCAAGCCAGCAAATCTCATTCTGAGTGGTTACTCTGGTAGCTCTCTGAAACTGGTACAGTTGTTCTAGAGAACAGATATGAAATTTCAATACCTGCTAGTATATGATCTCTGATGAGGAACCACATGTACAGTTATCAAAACCAGTTGACTAGTCCTTCAACTGATCTAGATTAAACCAACTACGCATTTCCTACTTTGAGAAACAGTCTATCAAAACTTAAGAATTAAAGGAAAAAAATAACTAGTTGAGGAGAATATTGAGGGAAAGTTAAGAAAATGATAATCAATATAAGCAGCTCTTAACGCATCAGGTATGCAGGGTGACCGGCGGTCAGGAAGAATCTGGAAAAGCCAGGGAATTTGGAAAAAGTGGGAAAGTCAGGGAAACTGTAACAATAGAACATTTTATGGGATGTTTTGGCACCTTTGCCCAAATGTTTGTTTCAAATCATTTCCTTCCAAGTCACTCAGCTATTATTTTTCATGTCAACAAAATATTTTAAAAATAAAATAAAAGCCATGGCTTTTAGCTCGCTTCGCTCGCAGTCATCTTCATTCTTGGTCAACAATGACAACTTTTTGTAGGGTAAGTTGGGTGTAATGCGTTATCTGTCACCCAAAATATTGTAGATTCAAGAAAAATGCCAGGGAAAATGAGGAAAAACGGTCAGGGAAATCAGGGAACTCGACCAGATCTGACTGCTGGGCACCCTGAGTATGGAATATTTATTCCAGAAAGAAATGTAATACTTCTTCAGGCATGTGTTACTTAAACGTCATTTCCAATTTGAATCCAGGTAGCTATTTTTAATGAAACACAGATTAAGATAACTAACAATTTATTTACATAAATGTACATAATGATTGAATACATAAATTTCATTGTACTAGTTTACTCATCTTCTTCCTCTTCTTGATAGTCTTTCCACACTTCTTGCTGCACTTGCTTCCATTTTGCCACCAAATTTGAGACTCCTTTCTTTTTTAGGGTGAGACCAGGAGCTAATTTAGTCTAAATTGTAAACAGCAAGAAAATGTTTCAATTAGCTTCAAAGTTCATGCATTTTTAGTTAAAATGTTCTGAAAATGGACAACACCTACCTTCTTTTTCTTTTTGGTGGAAGCCGTTTCTGATATAGTTTCTGAGCTTGTAATATGACTCCTCAAATGCAATTGAGAGCCTGAGGATTCAGAGGACTGCTGTGCTTTGTTGCTATCCTCTGCACTCTGAGTAACAGCAGGTACGAAAGGGACTGGAGGTGTGGCTGATTTAAAATGAGGCTGATCATTTGCAGTAGCATCCTGAAAAATATACTTGATTTCATATTTCTGAAAGGACAACAAATCACTAGAATGAACAGAATTAATTTATGAAAAACACAGACCTGTGATGTCTCATCCTCAGTTGCATCACGTGAGTTAGAGTCTAGTGATGCTATATCTGAGTAAAACGAGCTCAATTCAGACATAAGAGATTCTTTTTTACGTTGAGGTACCGCAGTTGAGGGTTGCGAAGCTGCTTGTGGTGCAGGACCAGTGTAAGCTAAAGGTGGAGCAGCAACACTTGTTACTGGCATGGGGCCAGTAGGTCCAGTATAAACACCCATGTAGCCCATGTAGTCAACCTATCAAAATTAATTTAAAAATCATAACTAGACAAAGAAAAAAATAATTAAAAGTGATAACTTATGATAAAAGAACACTTACTGCAGCAGCATGATTATATGATGCTAACATGGCCTCGGTGGGGGGTGGGGGGACGTAAGAGCCGTTGCCAGCGTACTGCATTGCCATAGCTGACATGACAGGCACCCCCATGACGGATCCTGGGTGAAGCGGACCAACAGCCTGCAGGGGGTTGAGGGCGATGTGGGGCCCAATGTCGGCAGGCATTGCCAGTGAGGGTGGGGGCACCGCAGGCCGCACAGGGATGAAGGGGGCCTCCGGGGTGTCCACCCCCGGTGGGGGCGGCTCCCCGCGTTCTGTCACATGACGCGGGGCAGGCGGTGTGTCGGGAGGGGGTGGGGGTGTATCAGGTGGGGGCGGGGGTGGAGATGACGGCAAGGGAGGTGGAGTGGAAGGCAAAGGAGGCTGGCAAGGTGGACAGGGCGGGCATTCTGGAGCTTCAGTGGATGTCATATCCCCACCTGGAAAACAAAATCAAAGAGAAGTCATGATGAACAGAGGGCGAGTGAACAGATCAAAGGTAAGTCATGATGAACAGAGGGAGAGTGCACAGACATTGTGACAAGTAGACATTAACGAGGCTCACCTTCATGATCTATCTTCTGTCTCTTGAAAGGAGGAGGAATTAGTTGAGGACTAAGAGGCCGTGAAGGAGGTCCCGTTTCTACAGTTCCTTCTTCCTCAGGTGGTGGTGTGGTGCACAGTTCCATAGCATCTTCATCATCAGGTGGTGGGGTCACTGCTCTAGGCTCTGGTTGAGTTGAATCTTTCTTTTCATCAGCCTCGTCCAATCCGTCTTCAGAGGCCACAGGGTAATCCCACTGGGTATCTTTCGTAGCCAGGTTGCAGTAAAAATACCGCTTGTACGTCCTGCACATCCACCATGAGGCAGATAGACAGAAAGAGAAAGACAAAATTGAAACAGATTGCAAGGTTTAGAACGACCAAGAACATGATAGCAAGTGTTGAGGTTAAATATCAAAATCTTAACTTAAAATATTTTGGTTAGCTGGTACACTTAGCAGATAAACTTATAACTTTTCAAAATAAAATATATGTGGATATAGAAATGGCAAAGAAAAATACCAGTGTATTGGAGCATTGAACAGGTGACACAAATAACTCAAACCGTCAATCACACTAAGCATAAAACAATATCAAATCTGCACAAAACAAAACTGAGTCATGCTACTGACCACATTTGTAAGATACAAAGAATCAGAATGTGAAATTTAGTTCACTTGTGTAACTGATTGCAAAAAAACATGATGACTATCACAAGCTAATTTCTCCTTTATCCTATCTTATTCTTAAGGAAACATTATAGTCAATCAACTTTAAAATGAAACAAAAGAAAAAGACAAGAAATCTAAAGAAAAATAAAAGTGCAGATAAACTCAGCTTTGCTGTAAACCTGAGTAGGAACCTAATCCCAATAATCAGAATTTAAAGGACTCAATCTTCTACTTGTCCCAACTGCATAGCATATTCTTCTTCATCAGAGCTATTCTTTGCTAGGAAAGGCCCCACAGCTATTCAAGATGACATTTCCCAGAAGGCCACCCTTGCTTTTTAGCACAGTTGAGTGTGCGGAGAGAAATGGTTGGCATGACTCAGATCTCCGATTTAATTTGAAAAAATAAGAGCAAATCAGCCAGCACACAACGAGTGGGAAACATTGAGATCTCTTTCCACCCAGAAATCTAAATCCTTCTGGACCCTAAAGTTCATTAGGTCTGCAACTTAAACCATCATCATGTTTGAACAGACTCACAACATGATCAAAACAGAAAGATATTCTGATGAAAGCGCCGACAAGCAAGAAAGCGCTGACTGATGAAGTCTGAACACATAGCACAGCCCTGGCAGTGGCTGCCCCGTGTTGAACCTGTTCAACAGATCAAAGCATAAATCTCGAAGTGGCACATTAGAAAACCCTTCACGAATCTAACACAAGAAAATCAAGAAACTGCTGGAAAATTAATACAAATGATGATTTTGCAGCAAATCAAAAATTAAACTAGACATTCATAACATAATGTTTTTGGTTTTTTGACATAAAAGAGATGTTATATCTATAATTAATAACAAAAGTCAATCCAACAGTTATAATATTCAAGCTGTAAAATAATTTTTGACTATCCATAGGCCCTCTACTGATATACTTCACACAGACTGAGGTACAGATATGATAATAGGTTAATTTTAATTTTCTTTCCTTCTCTTGAAACATGATGGAACTAATTTATCTTCTCTCTTGATTCACGAAGATTTATCACAGATGCTTTAGACAAAATTTTAACAAAACAAATTAAAGACTACGTCATTAATAGAAGCCAATAGATATTTTTTTGAAAAGGCTGGCAATGACTCTACACAAATCAAGAAATTTCTTGTATTCCAATTGATTACAAGGTGTAATCCTAATTTTTAACCCTAATACAAAATGCAACATAGTGTGTGAAAATATTGCAAACATCATAAGTTCCATTTAAGGCTGAAATTCACTAGCCTGTAAAATTATCTTCTCATTTGAAAATGAAATCTTCTACAAGCAAACAAACATAAAAGGGATTTGAAAGAGTACGTTCCAGAATATTGAGAAGATAAAAACTGCTGTTTGCAAGGGTATAAAATCTTTTCTCAGATGGCAACAAAAAAACAGAAGAAACTGAAATCCGTCCAATTTAAAGCAATGCAAAGAAACAAAGAGCTTTTTCAAGAAGTTGCATGTAAATTTTGAAAACTACTGAGGGAAATAACCATTAGTAAGATTGGGGTACAACAGAACATCTATGACATTAATTTCAAACAAGACAGTGACAAATTCGTAGTGATCAAACAGTTTTAGATTTTAGTGAAGTGGAGTATCACATAATTTTCTTAGCATTATAATAAAACACATCACTTTGAATTCAGAAGCGGAAAATCCTTATAGAAGCCAGGAAAACCGATTTTGAACTTGTTTGGGGAATTGCATAGTATTGAGCTCGAAGGTGAGTGCATCAAAGATTAAAAATAAAATTAAAAGAATTTAAAAAAAAAAAAATTACAAAGACACGATTTTAAAGGTCCAATTAAACAAAATCAAAAATTCGGGAATAATACTGAAATGCTTCGTAAAATAGAAAACAAAACTGTGAAGCACTTCACAATCAAATTGAAGACTTCAAATGCAGATACTTAAAGAGTTTATCAGGACTGATTAAATGAAACAAATGTTTGATGCTAGACACATCCCCAAGCTCAAACACTGCCAAGTTCTATACTCACAGTCACTGGTAAAGAGCCAGACTGCATTGCACTTGATGAAGAAGATGAGATGTGCACCATCCAGAAGTGATCTTGAAGGACTCCGACATGTTACCTTCTCATTCTGACAGGAGGACTAGTAGGATGTGAGGGAGAAACTAGCGCTGGTTGTTTGGGTTAATGGCACAGAAATGTTCATGTGACAGCTATAGCGTACCTATCCCATTGCACGGCCCAGCCCTGAGGTGCGGCAGCACGTTCCAACTCTACCAGCTCTGACCCCGTGCTCTGCAGCCACCGTTGGAGAAAGGAATGGTTCAGGGCTCCTGCATTCCAAGCCGTTACCAGTGTCTGCAACATCAACAGCAACAGATCCCAAGCATGTATGAAATTTCAAAAGGAGTACATAAGGTGATAAGAGACCAAAGCCATGACAAACCTCTATTTGGATAGCCATTGCTTGCACGGGGGACACTGGTTCCTTGCCCTCACAGAGAAATTGAAGTTTAGCTTTCACAAGCTGGGCTAAAGATGATAAACTCCGATGAGCCTCTTTATCTTCCGGTTTAACAGCCACATCTGGTGAGCAACAAGCATAAATTAAAAATTGTTGAATGCTTCAATAACAAAAAAACTTGTACTGCATTACATTAAAAGCACATATAACTTACTTTTTGATTCCATGTCCTTATCACTCTCCCTCACATTCACACTATCCTCCTGAGCTGATTGCTCATTAATTGTCTCTGCTTTGATGAATTGAATCTTTCCTTTCTTTGGCTTGGCATTAACTTGGGGAGGCTCTTCCGCCCCTGCTACTTGGAAACCAAAGCCTCGTCTATCATTTGCAGTAGGATCACTTGCGTATGTTGTTGATTTCTTAGACCAAACAGTGGTGTAACTAGATGGCCCAACAGAGGCTTCTTCCTTTGCGCTTTTGACTACTCCTAAAGCAGCAATAGTAGATTCTTCAGACACCTCTGAACCTCCTACACTTATATTTGATGGTTGCTGTGGATTAACTGATCCAATATCCAGTCTTTTTTTCCTTTTTTGTACAGGCCCATGGTCCAGGATTAAGGAAGGTTTAATATTTCCATCAGAACTTATTTTCGTAGCTGTAGAAGAATCACAGCCAAGATTAAACTTTTCGACAGGCTTAGTTGATATATCATCTTTTATACTATCCTCATGACTCAAGATTGGGAAAAGTGATCTCTCAGCCACTGGTTTCTCCTTTGGCTCAGAAGAGTCTTTGCCACTAGATGGTGCCTCAGAGTCTAAGACATCTTCTTGATCTGAATCATCACCATACCCAGCGATCAAAGCAAATGAAGTAGGTTTGGCTGTTCCATTGACAGTCTTACTGTCATTGCCATTAGCCAGCTTCTCTGTCTGAATCCTTTGCACACACTTCTGGACAGTATGCACAGCTGAGTTTAATGAAGATAATAATTTCTCATCTTGTTTGTGATCAGGGGGCTGCTCCATCTCGATCATTGCAATAATATTATCAGCTGCCATCATTGAGGAAGACTGAGAAGATTTTGAGCATGAATTCAACAGGTTTCTAATATCACTAGGCACAATGCCTCCTAAATCCTTGAGTGTTTGCACCTCTTGTTGAAGTCTTCTTGCAAGAGATTTTTCTGTAATTGCTTCGCTTTCACATCCACCATCTACAGATTTGCCTCTATTGTGGCCAACATTTAAGCGATCATTGGGGCTTCTGCTTCCACTTGTATCTAATGCTTTCCTCACTGGAACTCTTTCCCTTGAGCCTATAATGACATCAGACTCAGTCTTCAGTCGCCTAAGCTTTTGGATAACAACTTTTGATTCAATTTCAACACTTTCTTCAGTAGAACCCGATCGACTTCTACTCTTTGTTTTACTTAAGTGAGACCTATTGTTCTCTGATGATGAAGAAGGTAACTGGGGGCCGAACATAACAGGAGGAGGAGGAGCTGGCTTGGGAAGTTTTGGTGCTTTGTGAGCATTCGATGGAACATTTTGAGATAACTTCTTTGATTTCAAATTCCCGTCGTTGATTTGCTTTTTTTCACTAACAGTCAGATGATCTCTTTTAATTTGCTCATCATCATCTTCACTTTCCTCATCGGCCCATGATGTAATCATCTCTATTTTTCTGAAAAACACATGAGATTTTTGTGAGATACAATAGTACCTTATTCATTTCTCCTGACAACCTACGCAGTAAGAATCTTGAATAATTTATCAACATCACAGAAAGCAATTCAACTTACTCATCATCAGATTCACTGGCAGGCTTCCTGTTGGATCCACGGCCCCGCTGGTTTGCAGGCAATGGCAATGTAGTACTAGATGATTTTTTTTGTTTCTTGGTTGCAGCTAGAATGAGAAGATATGTAAGCATCAGTACTTCAAAGTTCCAAGAAATATACACATGAAGCATTATTAGTAGCTAGCATACTTTATCACTGCAGCTTTACCAGAGCTCCTTAATATTTTAGCATACAAACAATTTTAAAACCAACTGCATTTACCAGGTACTGTTAAAGACAATAATACATAACACAATTTTTTTTTTTATAGTGATGCAAAGGAAAATAAATGAACAAGTCCTTGCCAATTGTAATTTTAAAGCTACTTCATGCTTTATTAAGACATTCTTACTTGGAATCCTTTTGTGAGAGACAGGAAGATCTGGAGTGAGACCAAGAGCTGCCTGTTCAACAGCCCACTGAGCCTGCTGGGCCTGTGCTTTCACTTTCGCTTGGGTTTGAGCAACTTTTGCAGCTAAAACGGCTTGATAGGCAACAAGCTCTGGCGGTGGTTCCCATGTCACTTCATTAGTATTCATATTCCAATAATAGGGGTAACCAGTGCTCTCATCGTAACATTCTTGCCAAGCTGGGGATAAGAAAGCAAATGAATGACATTGTGGGCTAAAATTTCATAATAAACCACAAAGGAAAAATTAGTGCTTACCACAAGTCATGCTGCTAGCTTCATCATTGCCTTTGGGTGACTCAACTTCCTAATAAAATGCACACAAAAAGATCTATGAAGACATTTTAAACAATATAGAGAAAATATAATATAGAGGAAATACAATTCAATGCCTTCTTGCTTTACTAATTGTTATTGAACTGGTTGAAGGAAACGCTAACTGCATACATATAATAATATTTAGAGACAATTCTAAAATATGTACTGTAAAACCTTCATCTTGATCAAGACAAAGGTCTTTGGAAAACCGACATTCATATAAAGAACCAACCAAAAGGAGTTCAAATTGATAGAGAACTGTTTACTGTAACCAACAGCTATATTCAAAATGCAGATTATATGATGATGACGTCTTCATTCAAAACACGCTAAGAGAATCTAATCAATCGTAGTTCTTACCTTCATAAATTCTTCAATCTCAGCATCAAGAGAATTCTTTTTGTTGGAGTTATCCTCATCATCATCAGATCCAGATGCGTAACCTCCAACTAATCTAGCTAGAGGATTTGAAGTGGACTCCCCTTTGACGACCATGCCGTTCCCACTCCTTTCCGCAATGGCCTGATACTTATCTAAAACATAAGACACAAAGAACTTAATAAACACATTCACAGCACAAAACAAGGGTGGAATGTGGTAAACATCAGAAAAGAATAATTTAATTTGTAGCAACAATAAGAGTAAGCACAGAACAGTATTGGCTGGCTTAAAACGACATCTTAAAATAATGAGCAATGCAATTGCTTCATAAACAGTTCAAAAATCATCGTTTTAATGCCTACAAATATGCAAATGTCGACATCAACTGCAATTAATCATTCCAAGAGGAGCAATGGAGAACATGAAGTACGTACTTTTCCATGACGACGGTGGATTGTCTACGTCGAGCACTGGTCTACGAAAAGATCCATCACGTCGCTTCATCGTGCTTTTCAGTAAAAGATGAAAAAGAGAGAAAAAAAAATTAAAAATTAGTGGCAGTTTCAAATTTTTACGTAGGTTAGGAACCACTAACAAACACCATGAATTATTCCGACAACTATCGGTTTGCCACAAACAGGAGTATGAATCTTAGACAAACTTCAGTTAAAAAGGAAACAAAACAAAAAACAATATTTAAAATGACAGTAAACTTACCTTGACTCGGACAGAGTGAACTGTCCGGTGTGACGGGAGAATAAGAGGATACTCTACACAACCTATAGTAAACTACCACGAAAAGGATGTCCTCATTTCAATACAAGTCATTCGTGAAAATTAACATTTTATAGTTAAGACAATAGCGTAGCTTCAGGGCCGAGCGTATGCTAAAGAAGATGTACACACGCCATGTTATTCTTGTTGTTAATGAAAATTTGTCCTACGCGCACATCCGTTTGCGCATGCCATCTACTTCAAGCCCTTCAAGCAGCTTCAAGCCCCTAGATAATTGCCCTCATCAAACCCTGTCAAACCTCGAAAATCAAATTCACTGAAAAATTAAATGTTGTGTAACCGCTTTTACATTTTTGTTGAAATTTCCTCTTCTTTGCAGAGATGTCGAAGAAGAAAAGCTCCCTTCTCTTCTGACCATTTTTGACCAGATAATTTGTTCCACTTCCCCTTCTTTTGCTGCGATTGTTATTGTTTCTCTCTGTGAGTGTGTGTGTGTGTCTGGGTTCTGCGTTACAATTCGTTCGTGCATTGCATATTGTATTGACATAATATAAGTCTGTAATAACGCGCAACGTTAACTATCTGACATGGCCTGGGTTTCACCACTGGCCAGAGCAAGCGCTTCGAAGCTTCTGAAAGTTCGTTCGAACAGCGTACCAGCCGCCCTCTACCATGAGAAGGTGTGTGCAGGTTAATGCTGTACTTTGACTTTAGGAGGAGGAATTTTCGTATAAAATATGTCGATTTATGTTCGATGGTTACCGTTTTTCAATCTTATTTTTCACATGTCTGTCTTCAACTACCTTACCATGAAACTGAAATGTTGTGCAAAATAAACCATTTTATGACTCGTTGCTAATATTCTGGTTCACTTTATAGGTGATCGATCACTATGAAAACCCTCGAAATGTTGGATCCCTGGACAAAAAGAAGACATCTGTTGGCACTGGTTTGGTAGGAGCCCCTGCATGTGGTGATGTTATGAAACTTCAGGTTGAAGTCGATGAAAATGGGAAGATCGTTGATGCAAAATTTAAAACTTTCGGATGTGGCTCTGCAATTGCATCATCATCACTTGCAACAGAATGGGTGAAAGGGAAAACGGTGAGGCTTGTTGATGTTCAGCAATAATTTACACATTTTGTAATTGATCTTAAACTACACTCTGTGGTGCCAGTACTTGACAGGCGTGTAGCCCCCTCCTTACAGTTGCACTAACTCTAACTAGGCATCCCCCAGCTGGCCGCTGAAGCACTGGTCTGCCGGTCTGAACCTCATGACTGCTTCACTAGTCTGCTTCCATCTCTGGAGTGTCAGTGGGAAGCTCTAGTGGAGTCAGTCAGTAAGGTCTTACAAGGCATATGACGACCTTTATCATTTACCTACTTGCAAACTAGTGTCAGTGTGGGTAATAAATGCACATGGTAAAAACTGAACACCCCTTTGGAGCCGGTATTTGAACCAAAAACTTGCACCTTACCACTCATATGAGATCATGGCAAACACCCGATACGAAATAAATCGCAACATAGAGGTCAAGGGTTCAAATACCGGCTCCAGAGGGGTGTTCAGTTTTTCCCATGTGCATTTATTACCCACACTGACCCTATTCTTACTTTCTCATTTGAGTCGTAAATTTCCGTTCTTCATGAATCAGAGTTTCTTTTATTCAAACTCTGGCAAATGGATCAATGTGTTGAGTCCCATTGTATAGTGTGATGATGAAGAAAATTTATTTTATCAGGTGGATGAGGCTTTGAAGCTAAAGAATACTGACATTGCTAAAGAACTGTGCCTTCCTCCTGTTAAGCTCCATTGTTCAAGTAAGACTTTATTACTCCTCTTATGGTCTGTTTGATAAAGAAGTTAATAGCCTCAAGACTGTCTAAATATTCCTTGTTTCTTTTTCTCAGTGTTAGCAGAGGATGCCATCAAAGCAGCTTTAGCAGACTACCGCATCAAGCAGGAGTCCTTAAAGAAAGTGGATTCGGCATGAGCTCAGTCTCTAGTCACTGCAGTTGAGACTCATACATGAAGTAAAATTATTATTTTTATGTGCTGGTATAAGGATTTAGGAGCAATGTGATTGTGATAAATGTGTGTGATTATGGAATGTTTAGAGAATGTAAGTAACTGCTCTATAGTAACCTGTACTTTCACATCTTAGTTTTCACTTAAAATTCTTAGATGTGCAAAAGAGTTTTCTTTGGTTCCTATTATTATCATGCAATTTTTTCTTTTTATCTCTCAAGAAGAATTACTTGTTTGTCCTCATCAGTTCTTATTTTGCTGTACATATGCATTAAGTAAATTTCTTGTTGCTGTAAAATTGGAAATTGTTTTCTCCTCCTGAATTTCATTTGTCAGTACAGGCTGTGGATACAAATTTCAGTTATGTTTCTCAGTCAAAAGTTCTGACCAGTATATAATTCCCACCTCAATAATTTTTTACATTATTTTTTAAAAATAAAGTACTTTCAATTGTTCAAATTCCTCCATGAAATTATTCTTAGAATTTAACAAAGTATGGTATCATCAAGCAGAGTAAACTTGAATATTGTGCTCTAAATACTAAAAGAGGACCTGAAGGGTCAGTGGCATGCATTATAATGGTATAATGAAAACAAACAAGTAGTTGTCACTATGAATAAATAAATGCATGAGAAACTTTATTACATTTCAACATCAGGAAAACAATTTCATTGAAGGACAGAACAGTGTGAAGCAAGATATGAGATGGGGATACATGTCTAAATGTAACATAAAAATATTCATTTTCAAGTAGGCAGAATACTATGTTAGAAAAATCAAAAATTTGTTATAAGAGGTATATATATTACCTCTCTGCCTTTGGTGTACAGAAAAACATGAAATTGCTTCGTCTCAGCAAAGAAACGTAAAATGAACAAGCGTTCGAGGAATGCCTCAGTAAACAGAAGCACGATTGACTTGAATTCCTCATAATGAGAATATTTTTCTGGTCTTACAATGGCCATCATATTACCAAGAGAGTAAAAATACATATATGGTACAGTTCTGGTCAAAATCATAAGATGTCTGTATCCACTTCAGTGGCATGACAATGTCATGGAGCTTAAGAAATACAAAAATTAATTTAACATTATGACCACAACATATAAGATTATGAAGAGCAGGCCCAAAAATACACAGTTTAAATTATTATTTGATAAAATCAGGTATAACAGGATATTGTAGCCTAGCTTTGGTCTGAATCAGCTCTTGGCAGATCACAATTCGAATTCCTCAGTGCTGTTTGTACAAATATTGCAATAAACAAAGTACAATTGGTCAATAATTTAATGATTGGTTTAATAAACAAGTCTATTTAGGACATCGAAACCCACTAGTAATGGGAAGATGGTACAGAATAGCCTCAAATCAATTGTCACTAAACAGAAGGAAAGACTTTACGATTTCAAGATGACAAAAGCATCGCAAACTATTCGGTAGGGTGGGGCCAAGTTATGAGTCTCCATACAATACATATTTTTGAAGGAGAGAGATTAACACAATAAAACAGGCCTACATTTTACCAGAAAAAGCAGAGATCCTGCTAAAGAAGAATGCAGCTACTTTTCTCGCGGAAAGGGTTCGCTTTCTCCGAGCTAAACCCGACCACCAGACAATCCTCTTGCTCATGGTCAGCGATGAACTTCATTATATCTTGAACAGCCTGAGACACTGTGATGCGTTTGATGGCCGCTTCACGTCGGAGCTGCTCCGTCACTTGCCTTTGTTGTTGCAAGTTAGAAATCATCATATCCATAACAGCAGTATCCGACAGGCCTATTTTAAAGGGTGTGGTGAACACTTAAGGGAGGAAAAAACGGCCTGACGGCCTGCGCACACCCACTTCACACACTCGCTGGAGCACACAAACACCGCCAACGAGCCACAGCCCGAAGTAGCGGCCTTCGATCAAGATGAACTTCACAACAGACTCAAAACGAAGAAAATCGAGCGTGAGACTTCGGCACTTGCAACAAGTTTCCACTTCACCTCTGTCAAGCGATTGCACCAAAACAAGATGGCTCTTTCGTACGTGTACACAATCGCAGTGTCAGTTATACGCAGTTCAAAGCAGAAAGCCAATTCGAGACCTTTCGAGGTATCGCTAGATATCAAAAACTGGAAATATAAAAAACCCTGAAATAAACAAACGTTTTTCCAAACTTATAGCTTTTCTTGTTGCATGCAAAGCATGTTATGTTTCAAAGCCGAACTAGATATTTTTCATTTCAAACGTTTCTAGTTTTAAATTTTACTTTCCTTGGTTGGTACTCTTCACCAACGTTTTGAACTGCTTAAACGCTGTCAACTTTCCGTCGTAAGTGAGCACGTAATATTGAGAACCCTTTGGAAACTGACTTTGACAGACACGTGCTTGACAATGTCTTGCTCGGCATTCCCCATAGTGAGTCCGCCTGCGTGCAAAACCGAGGGAAGCCATTCATCCGTGTAGCCTCCGCTCCCCGGGATGGCAGCCAACACGCCACGCCACCCCTGCATGTTCGTTAAACCGGCAAACAACTGCAACTGTCTACTCGTGTTTTAGCACCTGTCCTGAGTTTGACATTGCTATTAATTCTTCTGGGAATATCTGGACTCTGGTCCCTTTTACTCAGATAGGGCATGGCAAAGGGACAAGATAAATTTTAATGTCAGAGTATTCCGAAACCGTAGCCCGCCGTTCTCTTGCCGCCACCAGGACGTCACGCTGACGTTTACCTGACGTCATAATACCGTCGCCGCGAGGGTGTGCTTCGACATATTAGAGAC